>OY821521.1:51870515-51930560 GCA_963682025.1 Cordilura impudica
AATTAAAAATTAAAAATTAAAAACTAATAATTAATAATTAAAAATTAAAAATTAAAAATTACAAATTACAAATTACAAATTACAAATTACAAATTAAAAATTAAAAATTAAAAACTAAAAATTAAAAATTAAAAATTAAAAATTAAAAATTAAAAATTAAAAAATAAAAATTAAAAATTAAAAATTAAAAATTAAAAATTAAAAATTAAAAATTAAAAATTAAAAATTAAAAATTAAAAATTAAAAATTAAAAATTAAAAATTAAAAATTAAAAATTAAAAATTAAAAATTAAAAATTTAAAATTTAAAATTTAAAATTAAAAATTAAAAATTAAAAATTAAAAATTAAAAATTAAAAATTAAAAATTAAAAATTAAAAATTAAAAATTAAAAATTAAAAATTAAAAATTAAAAACTAATAATTAATAATTAAAAATTAAAAATTAAAAATTAAAAATTAAAAATTAAAAATTAAAAGTTAAAAATTAAAAATTAAAAATTAAAAATTAATAATTAATAATTAAAAATTAAAAATTAAAAATTAAAAATTAAAAATTAAAAATTAAAAATTAAAAATTAAAAATTAAAAATTAAAAATTAAAAATTAAAAATTCAAAATTCAAAATTCAAAATTCAAAATTCAAAATTCAAAATTCAAAATTCAAAATTAAAAATTAAAAATTAAAAACTAAAAATTAAAAATTAAAAATTAAAAATTAAAAATTAAAAATAAAAAATTAAAAATAAAAAATAAAAAATTAAAAATTAAAAATTAAAAATTAAAAATTAAAAATTAAAAATTAAAAATTAAAAATTAAAAATTAAAAATTAAAAATTAAAAATTAAAAATTAAAAATTAAAAATTAAAAAATAAAAATTAAAAATTAAAAATTAAAAATTAAAAATTAAAAATTAAAAATTAAAAATTAAAAATTAAAAATTAAAAATTAAAAATTAAGAATAAAAATGAAAAATAAAAAAAGAGTAATAAAAAATGAAAAATGAAAAATAAAAAATGAAAAATTTAAAATTAAAAATAAAAATTTAAAACTGGAAAATGGAAAATGAAAAATTAAAAATTAAAAATGAAATATAAAAAAATGAAAAAAAAAAAAATGAAAATGATACATAGATGACGCTTTCTGTTTTATTTTAAAAAAGTGCCATAAAAAATCTTTAATTACGAGATGTTTACACATCTCTCCTCTGATCGGAGTCATGATTTTTTTTTCTCAGACTTTACTTCACATGAAAGCGTACCAACATGTTCCGTTTGAATCCATTTGAAGAAGAGTGCTTCCTTTTAATATAGATTTGAAAATATGTCTAGATCGTCTTTTTTTTTTGTCAGAAGTAATACAATTTTTAATGTAGACAAATTCTTTGAGAAAAAAAAATGTTTTTTGAGAATTCAAATATATATTGGAGGTGAAAATATATTTTAAGGTGAATATTTGCATCTGTGAATAATGAAAATTTTGAGTTGCGTCACTTTCGAACTAGGTGTGCGATATATTCTATTTCATATACCTTGCAAATACCTTTCATGTGATGTCCAATTTGCATATATTTTTTCTTTGGATCAAATGTGAAAAATAATAAAACGGCCGTTTTTTGGTACCAATTTTTACCCTCTAAATATAAGATTTAGCAGCTAAATAAAATACGGTTAACTTATTTTCATTTCGATTTTCGCGTGCGCCCCCTTACTTATTAACACGAAATTGAATCTGGTTTGACAATGTTCAGTAGCAGTAAAATAAATCACTCATTTGTTTATTTCGACCTTTATAGGACCGCTAATAGCATTCGGCAACAGTTGCACTTCATTTAAGGCACTATTTTAAAGAGATATTTTATTCCAGTTTTTGGCCAAACATTGGTTATTGATTCAGTTAATTAAGGACTTAGAATCAATGCTGGTCTTTAAAACCAAAATTTGGTTAACTGCAAAATTAAATAGTTTATTTAAGCCAACTTTGTAATAGTAATCAATTCCAACGGGTTCATGGAATTGTATGACTAGAAGTAGAAGGTTATTTTGTGAAATTGAAGTCAATTTATCATCAGTATACTATATACATATATATATTTTTTGCTGGTTAGTTAGAGCATTGAAGTTGATGATGATACTTTGGATGAAATTTATCAACCACTTCGACTACTCCACTATTACCTGTGAGCCATAAGCTGCAGGATTATGTGTACTCGTACATAAGCAATAGTATTATATTTATTTTAGTTTTAGGAAATTTAAAATTTTTTTGTCTTTAATAAAATATATTTTTTATCCTATTATTTTGTTTTTTTTTTTCGTTTATTCGTTCTTCTTCATCTTCTTGTGTTTATGCCACTTCAATTCAACTCTAAAGTCTTACGTATGCGCTCAACTGATAAAAATCGTGACAAGGATGTGGGTAAATTTTTTGTTCATACCGTACAATTGTTGCCCAAGTCATCGTGTCGTGTTTTGGAAACTATGAAGATTTTGTCAGTCAATTCGGAAAATGAAACCACATTGGCATTCAAGTGTCAGGTAAGTAATTTTTGCTATACACGTTTCTATGTGTGTGTGTGTGTGTGTGTGTGTGTGTGTAAGTGTGTTAGGTTGAGTGTAAGTGAAAATATACAAATGCGTAGCATATAATCTATTTCACACAAGAACATTCAAATATATTCTAATAAATACACCCATACAGATTTTAATGAAGGCATGTAACACATGACAAAAGTTATTCACATACAAACACTTAGTGTTGTTTAATTAAAGTCCTTTTATTAAATTTTGATATGTATTATATTAATAAAAAAAAATTGTTTGGCTTCTGATCGTTGTGTTCGTTTTCGTAATTGTTATTTTTTATTTATAAAATTAAAATTCTGTAAAAAATTTTACTCTTTCAATGACAATGTATTATGGACTCACATTAAGAATAAAAGCGAAACGAGATAGGGCGATTGTCGGTCTTCTTTTAATTGTTTAGAAATTATGAAATATCGATTGATTTTACTCGATATTGAAGGAGGAATCCCTTACCTACATTTTTAAGCATTTTCCTGGAGCATTTAGAATTTTTTTTATAACTATCTTCATTTACAATTTATCCATTTAGGACTAATAAACAAGAAGAATAGAGAAAAAACATTAATTGTTGAAACTCCATTTGCAACAATTCAATTAAATTATTAATTTTTAGATTAAGTTTATGAATTTGAAATTTTTTATCGTAATCCTGTTCAAAATTTCAATGGTAGAATTACCATAAATTTATAATTCTGATAAAGGAAGTATATGCAGTAGGGTGACAGTCATTTTTTTTTGAATTTCAAGAAGTGCGGGTAGGATTATTGTGACACTGGATCTGAAACTTTAGTGGGCAAAATTTGAGCCAAATCGGACAATGCTTTCTGGACGCACATTGAGTTCAAAGTTCAAATATGCATTTATATGTAAAGATTATCAAAAAAAAAAAAAAAATCATTTTTCACAAAAATTTTGATATTAATAATTGCGTTTCAATTAAATTACCCCACGGGTTAATTTCAGAAAATAAGTCCAGAATATTATTTTCTGGAATTATTAAAATATTATCAACAAGTTTTATCGAAATCCTTCCACAAATATATACTATTTCGATATTCTGTTTTAAAAAAATGTATATCTCCTTTAATTTGACCTTTGACCTTGAAGAGGGACAATGTATAGTGTCTCAATTTAACCTTAATTTACAAGATTGAGAACTTATATCAAGTAGTAAAATATTTTGACAAAAGATATGTGAAAAATGAAAACACCAAAAAGATGTAGCCTAAAAGTTGAAAAAGTATGAAAAATCACATTTTTCTTCAAATCCGCTGAAAAAAAAACGCTGCCCTCGCCAAATTAAGAACAGGATAGCTACAATATTTGGCATTTTTAATCATATGTATTTTTTTAATAAGACCCTAAAGTCCAATCGTTCATTTCGGTAAATTTCTTTAACAAAATTTTTGAAAAAGTAGAATTGGAAATTTTGAAATAGTGCTAAAAATAAGTACCGTTTTGACAATAATTTAGAACGGCATAACAATAGGGATGCAAAATACTTTACATAAGATCATTTTGGGAACGCAAAAACGTTGTTGTTGTAAATTATTTCAATGTCTTTAAAAATGTGAGCTCGAGTTTCTTAATCAAGTGGTCTGTGGTGTAAGTCCTAGTGTCACAATAATCTGACCCGCACACCTTAAAATTCGATTAAAAATTGTTTTTCATACAAACCGCTGTCACCCTAATATGCAGTTGGAAGCACCATGAATAAATGTTAAGTTCTTAATCAATCGAATTAATTTTTAATGGAGAGGAAGATTAACAGAAGCTGGTGAAGGACGATAAAAATCAATTCGGCACACTGTGGTTCCAAATCAGGACAAAACTAATTTATTGTCATTTCTTATAATTTTGGGGACGCAGAGTTAAAAAAATAAAAAATAAATAAAAAAAAAAAATTGAAAAAAAATAAAAAATAAAAAAAAAAAATAAAAAAAAAATAAAAAAAGTAAAAATAAAAAAATAAAATGTAAATAAAATAACAAAAAATAAATAAATATATAAAATTTTTTTTTTGTCAATTATACAGCCAAGTAAATTTATAACGTACTCCGGCTATACCGACTTTCTTTCTTTGTATTAAACAGAAATCATAGTTATTTTTTTTACATTGTTTTTTTTCTTGAATCATAAAGTGCACAGGATAGAGTTATGTATTGAATAACACATCGAGCAAATCACCTCCAAGGTGTTGCTGGCACATCCTCACTTTTTGTTGTAGATTTCTAGCACTATTTTGTATAAATGTGATTGAAATTCGTTGATGCAGCATTGATTTTCCTCCTTTATTCATAACTGCTAGTATAGCCCAGCTCTCAAAATTCGAGTGCAAGTTCTTCTTCCAATGTTTATTTTAATCTATATATATATAAAAAATTTATGAATATTTAAATGAGCCTAAAGGTATGTTAATCAATTTTAGCAATTCACAATTCAACACAGATCGTCTGATATATAATTAAAATCATTCGCATTAACAGGGTGCAACTAATAATTAATTAATAACACGGTGCTACACTGAAAAATAACATGTGAAATGACATAGTGTAGGTTGTAGGTGTAGCTGAGTGTAGTACATAACCGGTTTTAAAATTTCCAATATACCCTCAAATTTCCGAGATATCGGGAAAAGTGTATTTTTTGGGATTGGCGCTTTTAGACATTTGTAACTTAGTCATTTTTTAACCGATTTCAAATTCTTAAACGATATTAATAAGAAACGAATGTTGTCTTTCTCAAATATATATACTTTCACTACCCTATTAAGATAAATATGTAGAGATTTTTTGAATAATATCTAAATTTTTCAGTTTTTTTTAATACTTTTTCAACTTCTACGAATCTTCTTTTAAAATAACAATAATCTTAAAGTCAGTGTCCTTCTGAGTGAAACAAGCTTTCATTTGCTTAAATCGCTTAAAAATTGACAAAGTTATAGTACTTTTTGTAAACAATGAAAAACCGATTTCGATTATATGATTAAAAAAAAGAGAAATTATTTAAAGTTGTTTTTATTATGTTTATTTTTTAAAAATGTTGACTTAATCTAGCACGTTTGTAAGACAAATCATCGGTTTCGCGTTTTAGCGACCAGCAGTAATTCGCTAGCATTCTGATTTGACTTTTTCCTTAGAACCGCTTTTCCATTGTTGAAGCTCTTGGTGGAAGCGTTCGCCATGCTCGTCACTAAATTGGCCCAGATTTTCTGGGAAGAATTCCAAGTGAGAATGCAAAAAATGTATTTGTATTGACATTCCGCACCCCATTTCTCCATACGCCTCTAGAAATACACTAACAACATCAATGTAGTCAGCACTTCTTTTGTTACCCAAAAAATGTTTACATAAAGATATGAAACTCATCCACGCCATTTTTCAACTTCATTTAATTTGATAGGAAAGTCTTCATCTAAAAACATTTTTCGGATTTGTGGTCCAACAAAAATACCTGCAAATCAACACATAAAACAATTGGGTGTAACTACTCTACGTCTCAAAATATCTTATACATATCTTCTTTTATTTTGGCGTCACTTAGTTTTGTAAATACAGATTTTAAGTGTGAAAAAGCCTCGCTGTCTTTGTCTTCCCCAATGTTGCATATGTTTCTTTCATATCAGTAGCATATGCTATAAGAACTGATGGCAACTGATTCTCGTTATGTAAAAGGACAGAAGTCTCTAGAGTTTTACGTGCATTCCTGTCTTGACGACTTAACCACACGGTGGTCTTAGCACATGGAAGATACTATGCGTCTTGCCTTCGCCCCTGATAGCAAACTAGGAGAATTGTTTTGGCAAAACTCCTTCCTTTGCTATTGGGTTGGCCCGATCTAAAACCCTATGGGTCATAGACCCGGTTGGTTGAAATGCAACTCCACATCGAACTGTGTTCTTCCCGCGCTTTTGGGCTACCACAGCCACCACGAAACTCCCCGAAGGGCCGTTCCCATAAAAGCTATTTAAGGGTACAACACATTGTCCTCGGTCATCGGCAGCACTTGCAAAAACACATACTTCCAATAACCGTCCATTTGTCTACTACATTCGTTCTTACTAGCTGTTATTATCAGGTGGCCCTGATATGTACAACGTTCATCACCAACATTTCAACCGATTTCCGTTTCGTCCGCGAAACACTGTATTGTCGAATGACTCAAGCGTTCTTGGACTCATCTTCCATCCGACCCTCTTGCCTACTTATTCTACTGCATTCGCAGCTCCGAACTTTTCGACTCATGCCTACCTCCGTCTACTACGCTCCGAACTTACTAATCGGCGCCATCATGCTAGATGATGCGTACGCCAACTTTCGGTAATTCGCTTTTCAACTGGTCTCCGACTTGTCTTGGACGCTGTATTGACATGCGCGCCTGTCTCAAACGCCTTCGACTTGTCTTCGACCCACACTCTCGCTCCATTCCTCCGTCATGGTATCTTGTCAGAACAACTGACGCACCCACACCCGGTCTCCTTTCGCTCATGTACCTTCTTACCATCTTACCTACATTACTTCATTCCACCTTCGGACAACTACACAATTATGGTATGTGAGAACCATTTCATCTGGTAGGTTTTGACACCTCCAGTTTTGTGTTTTTGCTTATGCTGTCTTTGACAAGGAAGACTCCGTGAGGTAACCTTGGGCTTGATAGCTTACCCGTGGTACCTATTTATAGCCTCAGGTAAGGTTTCGCAGCCAGCCTGGCCACATACTAGCCACTACCAAGTTATTCCCCAAAAAGAATAGTACTTGGCGGACCTGACCTTAACCTTTAGCCGCTAGGAATAATCACCAGAATTAACTGGCTTTGCCTAGCGTTGCCCGGGAGCACCACGTGGAGGTAGGTTATAGGCATGGGCGAAGTATCAACCGTCAATGGCGGACCAGTAACTTTATGATACAACTTTGCTCCCATGTAAAAGGACATTACAAATTCATGAATTATAAATTTTTTATTTACAGATATGATCGATAGAATACTTACTTTTACATGAACTATCTAAGAATAACCGCCAATCTTATGATCGATGTTCGTGACTGTGAAAAACAAATAACTCATCCACATCCGTGCAATATACGAGCTTGTTGTTTATATCATCAACTTTAAAATTTTTTTCGAACGACGTTAATAGCATAGTTTTTCTTCCAAGTTGCTTTCCACTACATTCCATTGTTTTAATCGGGAACCCAAAGTTTCGGTTTGTCTCCACGATAGCCCCAAATCACGCACAAGATCACGGTAATCTTCGCTTGTTATCAAATGACGTTCCGACGATAATGTTCCCAATGGTAAAAATGTATTGTCATTTTCCATTCTATCAAATATTATATTAATAGGTGTAGATGAAATTTGCAGTTCTGTAGTTTCAACTTCCTTATCTTCAATTTCTCTTAGAACTGGCTTACATACTGTTGAAACATTAGCATATTGTATGCGATCACGGGTTTTGTACCGATGGCCATCGACATTTGTTTGGCAGAAGTGGCATATCTCTCGCTTATGGAAAAATTGACGATACCAAACCATTGCGACCGAGAATGGAAACAGTTTTTTATCGCATTTTCTTCACATCCATTTTTTGAGTGCCGAGGAGTGCTTTTAACAAATATATTCGGGTTCATACCAAACACTTCTAACATAAAAGCGATCAAAGTATAGATTGAAAGCTAAAACCATTGCTTTATTTTTGATCAATTCTAATCGATGTTTCTTGTCAACGAATAAGCCGCAAATGTAACAAAATTGATTACGCTTATTACACATTGTAGGAGTAGGGAAAATTTATATCGGTTTTACTGTAATAGAGTACTACACTATGCAGAATGGATTTTGTTTCTTTCTCCTTCGCACTTATGTCTTGTTTGTATCAGACTAGCTTTTTTTAGTACAGTCTTATAATAAGTCCTAAAGCAAGAATTGTAATTGACTAAGTTCCTTATTAAACAGGTAAAGTTTGATTAATTTGTTAATTGAAACATAAATAACAAAGCAAAAGCCAATTTTAATTGCGATTCTTTAACAAAAATTAAAAAAAAATAGTTTAAGGAACTCTAATCTCTCTTGTTTACAAAAAGTACTATAACTTTGTCAATTTTTAAGCGATTTAAGCAAATGAAAGCTTGTTTCACTCAGAATAACACTGAATTTAAGATTATTGTTCTTTTAAAATGAGATTCGAAAAAAACTTTCGTAGAAGTATGAAAAAGTTTAAAAAAAACTGAAAAATTTAGATATTATTCAAAAAATCTCTACATATTTATCTTAATAGGATAGTGAAAGACCACGTTCGTTTCTTATTAATACCGTTTAAAAATTTTAAATCGGTTAAAAAATGACTGAGCTACAAATGTTTAAGTGCGCCAGTCCCAAAAAATACACTTTTCCCGATATCTCGGAAATTTGAGGGTATATTGGAACTTTTAAAACCGGTTATGTACTACACTCAGCTAGACCTACAACCTACACTAGGTCATTTTACAAGTTATTGCAATTTTTTATTTTTTGTATCACCGTGTAATTATTAAAATTGGCCAATTTTTTCGGATAGCAAAATTTTGATAAGTTATTTTGGGTCCTTGCATTTGATTGTTATTGACCCAATGTTGTTAAGACCCAATGTTGTTATTGACCCATGTATCCATGGATCGTGTAGATATTGAGGAATCGGACGCTCTCGATGTTCTGGACATGAAAATTCAGTGTGATGATCTTACTATCTATACCCCCTATATCCGACCAAAAATGGGCAGAAGCTTCACAGTCTATTTTGAAACTTCTGGATCATGCGCAAAGGAGGGCGTTGGTGCTTATCAATGGCAGTAGGTTAACCAACTCTTTTGACACATTGGAGCACCGTCAGAATGTTGGTTGTGTTACACTGTGTTATAGATATTACAAGGGGAAATGTTCTGCTGAGATAAGTGAACTCATCCCCAGACCCCATGTTTTGCTACGCACGACTCGCTCCTCTAGTAGATCTCATCCATTTTAAGCCTATTGTCCAGTGGATCGCACAACGCATTACCTCGAAAATTCGTTCATTAGACGCACAGGCCGAATGTGGAATAAACTTTCCGCTGAGGTCTTTCCTGTCACTTACAATATAGATACATTTAAGTCAAATATCCACAAATACTACTCCCGCTTTCCTCCTACCCATATATTTATTTTCCTGATATCAGCACAGTGCGCTGCATTAATAGGGGACATATCCGGATTTGTTTTTTGACAAACATATGTAGTTTCCTTATACCCCAAAAGCTTGATCGCTAATAATGATTTTGTTCGAAAATCAGTATCTACTTGTTGATGTTCAATAATACTTTTAACTAACTCTTCGATGTCCTTGGTCATTGGCTTCAGTTTTTGTATCAATTGAACTTTATAAGCGTAGAGATTTAGATCTTCAGTAAGTGAGTAGAGAGCTTCTTGAAAATTAAAATTCTTGTCCACGATGGCAAATTGATGTTCCTGGGCTTGCACCAACGCTCTTATGCACTGCTTCGATATTGACATTTGGACGACCAGTGTGAGTAGCATCACTAATTGATCCAGTTTGCCTGAATTTTTCAATTACTCATAGTTGAAGTTTGATCATATTTTGTGTTCCCTGAGTCTGAATCCGTAGTCCGTTTTGCTCTGCTAAAAATTAAAAAAAAAAAACAAATAATTTCATATAAAAAAAAAATTGTTTTATATATGTATATGCAAACAGTGCCCCTAACTAAATCACAATGAGTGTAGCTAGACAAAGTATAACAAAAGCAGCATAGAATATTCATCAAGTATTCAGTATGATAACAATTTTAGATGACAAATTTCTTTTTGCAAATTGAAAATAAAAAAAATATATAAAACAAACAAGAAATATAGTTTTCGTTTGGTTTAGGTAAATATCTATACACTAGGGTGGAACGACAAAGCGATTGTATATATTTCACTGTGGTCTCTAAGCGTAATCTGTAAAACAAGATGTAGAAATACTTTTTTGTGAAATTTTGAGGTGATAACATTCAGGAACCCCGCAACCTCTGAAAATCGGGCTGATCCATAAGTCTGTCAATTTCCCTCGAAGTAAATTAAAAATCAACACTACTTGTGTCAACTACCATCTATTAATTGACTAGTGTCAAATTTTTAGCAAACTCGGTTATTAAGTTTGTGTTTGGCAGCATTTGCAAAGGAGTGTTTGGCTTTGCTCAAGCGCAATTCGGTGGAGTTACGCGGCAGAATCCATCTTGGTTACCCTCAAAAGGGATAAATAATAAACGGTGGATATTATGTCAACGTATTGTAACTATCCAAGAAGCAAGTACTTTTTCATCAAAACAATTCACGGATGAACACGTGTGTAGTCGCCGTGGCAAAATTCCATAATTTGAGCTATGAATAGCTACCTTAAAGGCATATTCTCCGGACTTAACGCCCAGTGACTATTTTCCACTTCCAAACCTGAATAAATTATTCGGCAAAAAGAGATTTAATTCCAAAGTTGAAATCATTGATCAAACAAATACCTATTTTGAGGACCTTGAAAAAGGAAGGGATACAAAAATTTAAGAAACATTGGGCAAATGGTATTTAGCTAGATGGAGACTAGGTTTAGACATATATTATTGCTAAAAAAAAAAAACTGTCCTTCATTCAAAAAGTTAGGAATTAATTGTTTCGCCATCGTAGAAATAAAAATGTAATTTAATAAAAACGATTTTTTTTTATCAGATATCAGATATATAATTATCCAGATATGAAATATATATAAGATATCTGTTGACCATTTACTATGAGGATGAATAGGAATCATATTTTTTGTATAAAATCAAAAACATCAATGAAAATTGTATAAGTTTATTATTAAAATATAGTTGAGTGGCTGCCGGAACTCTGAAAATGAACTCTCACTCCACCCTACTGTACACACAAACCATACAAACTACATCTACTCGTAAAATTCAAAAGTTAACAGACTTTATAGCAAGAAATAGAAACAAATTTGAAATTGGGTTAGCATCATCATCAGATACCATAACTAATGACTGTTGTGTACTCGAACAAGTAAAATATATTTTGGAATATAAGTGAAAATTAAAGTAACAATGTGGTGGCCCCTTTTGTCATTACCGGCAAGTTACACGACCTTGCACATTTTCTGTGGAACGTTCTATAATGAGTATTGCTAAAATAAAAGTAAGTTTAACATTAAATTGTCATCAAGTTTTAAAGAAATAAATTTTTTTTTCACAGACTTTAAAATAATATTAAGTGTTTTATTTCCGCGTGGAAGAAACACGTTAAAATACTAATGCTAAACAAATCGACAACCACTACGAAATATTTTGTGGGCTTTAGATGTTTCTCTTTACATCTGGCAAAGATATCAATAAATATGCACGGCTTAGATTCTGTTACATATTTATACCCTATATCAGTGCGTGGTTAGGGTATAATGAGTTTTTACTGATGTTTGTAACTACGAAGAGAACTTGATTAAGACTCATCTTTTATTATAGCGATCGACTGGGAATTAATGTTGTCCTCTCGTCCATATCAATCTTGTGCGCAAACTACAGTTTGTAATTGAAAATATATTTGTATGAAATTTTATATACATATATAAGCTTCTGGCAGTGATAGGACGATCAGTCCCCAATGATCTCAATTTAAATTGTCCTAAAATCCAGATTATTATATTTTTCGTGATCAAATTTTGCTTATGAGTGTTTAAATTATCAATCTTAAGTTAAGGAGTGTAGGAATAATTTTAGCCATAGTACGAGTACCCATATCAATCAGTCTATCGATACTCACTTAATTCTATATAACGACTTGCAAGTTAAACACACTTTACTTATATCAAAATTTAAAAGAAAAATCTTAATTTGTTCTACCACTTCAATTTGGTAATAACGTTCGGGAGGGAAGGAGGGAGAATTTATTAAACTATGTTTATTAACAGCACCAAAAAAATTTGTCGCCTGATACATAAAAAAATGAAAATATTTCATTGAGCGGAACCACGGTTCAGCCCTGTGTTGTTGAAATGGCTGATAACATATTTGACCAATTGTAGCGTACATAAAACATCCATCCACATGTTCTCTTATAATTTGCCAGGCAAAGCCCAGTGGTCTTCGCAAGTTATGTGTTTTATTAATTTTTATGTAAAGTCTAATTAAGTAAGCTTTTACTACTAATCTTACCAACGTACAGTGGATGAAATATGTTCACATCAGCCCAAAATTAAAAACAAGTTTAATAGAGTCATTTCAGTTAATTCAATTCGTTATCTATATATTAATACGTGAAGCTAAATTTTAGTTCCCTTTTTAAGCAATATGGGGGCACGGAGGAGTGTGAAAATTGGTATAGTTATAGTTCATATGGAGGAGAAGCTGAGAATGATAAAATTTATGTTTAATCTGTCTTAAAATTATATTAAATTAATTATAATAAAATGTTTATAATAATTCGTTACGCCCTGTTAATGCGAATGATTTAAATTATATATCAAACGCTCTGTGTTGGATTTATTTATTTATTTAATTATTTATTGGAACTGCTCCATACACAAGACTAAAAGTCTTATTTTGCAGTATGGAACTGATTGTATTTAAAATTATAAAATCATCAAATTGTGAATTGATAAAATTGATTAACATACCTTTAGGCTCATTTAAATATTCATAAATTTTTTATATATAGATTAAAAAAACATTGGAAGACAAAAATTTAATGAAAACTTATTTCCTACAATTTTCACTCGAATTTAGGGCTATACTAGTAATATTTATTGTTGATTCTAAAATTATTAACTACTGTGAAATTTGGAACAGTTGCTTGCAAATAAAGTTTTACCTTTGATTCAAATTCTAATTTATTTATATAAAGATTTATGATAAATTTGAGTTTAATTATTTGAAAATTTTATAATATAATTTTTATTCAAGTTTTTTAACAAACTTAAAATCAATTGTTAAATCTTTTTTATGTTCCTTTTTTCCTTTTTTACAATCATTTTGAGGGAATTTCTTTCCTCTTTTTTATGTTTTTTTTTCATGTAATTTAAAAAGATATTTTTTATATATATATGTATATATCACATAACTAAATACCTTGCTTTGGTAATTGTGTAGAATTTTCAAAGTTATTTTAAGGAGCACGATAGAAGAACGATTTTCATCTCACCGTCTAATTAATATACATTTCCGAACAATAATTCAGTATAATGTACAAGATTTTCAAGTCACAGTTAATATGTACAACTAACAGCGAGTTTCCTCGATGAAGATATTTAATGCTTGTTTTAATGATGAAATTAATATAAGGTTTTTTTATTTCTTATAAAATAAATATTTATAACACGTTGAAAAAATATGTAATTTCTATTTGACCTTACGACTTGAAAATCCAAATCACGAAAGAACAGTCTCTGCAATTTAAGTTTATTTGATACTTTTCTTTCTTAGTAGTTACTCAATTATTAAAATTCACGAAACAAAATATTAGTGATATGCATGTCAAATCTATAATATAAATAGGCTGGGCGATTTTTTGTTACCGATGTTTTGTTCTAGCGTTTTATCCCGATTTTGACCAAGCGTATATTATTTGACCGTTTTGCAGATTTACAGATTTGTAAATTTTTTCCTTTATTTTGAGTAAATTGCATTTAAAATACATAAAATTATACATATGCTAAATTTTTTAATGTGTTTGTTAATGAGTTTGTTATCTTCATTCACAATAATAATAAACCAAAAAAAGTGCTAGTTTGTGAATTGGCTAAGTTGAAAGTTGCCTAGGAATTGCACTCGAATTTCGAGCGCTGCAATCTGCTAGTATGAATTATTCGTTACCTTATATGGTAATAACGATGATCTTGATTTACAAAGACAGTGTTGTAAATCATTTATTCTGTATGAAATTACACCACACAATTCAAAGAAAAAGCTCCAAATATTAGAAATTTTTGCCCTAGCTGTTGAAGAGTCCACCGATATTTCGTCAGCTGCTCCATTTATGATATTTTTCCACGGTGTGGCTGATGATTTTGATGTTTATGAGGAATTATTGGCCATTACATCATCGGATCACTGGTACTGATTTGTTGACTAGTCTACGTTTTGAATATGAAAAAGCTGGTCTTGATATGAAAAAACTTGCTGTAATTACGATGATTGGAACAAATAACGATTCATCATTGCTAAAAAGTAATATTGGTAATCGGAAGCTGGAACTATTTTGGATCCATTGCATTATTCATCTACAAAATCTTTATGGAAAAGAGGTCTCAACCATCGACAGTTCAAATCGTTTCTGAAAAAAATAGAAGCTGAATATAATAACCCAATTTATTATTGTGAGATTAGGTGGTTAAGACGTTAAGCCGTGACATCGAACTAGTTTTAAACGAAAACAAAAGAAATTTCTAATGACAAGTGGTTGTGCGATTTTGGATATTCTTAATTTGAAATTACAAGGTAAAAACCAAATCGTTCCAGATACAGACCAACCGCGTAGAATCATTTGCAAATAAACAAACATTGTCCAAGAAAAATTTCACAGATAAATCATTGTATCATTTCCCGACATGCCAAACATATTTTCCGAAACGTTCAGAGACTATAATTTTTAAATTCTTTCTTTAACTCATACTCTCTCTCTGTCTGTCTGTCTGCCATGGATGGACTCCACTCCCCCTTATCCAATTGATTTGAAACTTGGCCCATGGTCTTGTCGTGACTACAGATTAATTTTGGCGTAGTCACGCACAGTCACGGAGTGCTCTACATGTCATTTCCGCTCATCCGATCGATCTCAAACGTGGTCCATACACTTGCTGTGAAAAAAAGATTAACTTTGACTTAGTCACGCACAGTCACGCGTGGTTACGCACAGTCGCGGAGTGATCTAAATGTCATTTCCCCTCATCCGATCGATCTCAAACTTGGTCCATACACTTGCTGTGAAAAAAAGATTAACTTTTACTTAGTCACGGGCAGTCACGCATGGTCACGTCCAGTCACGGAGTTATCTAAATGTCATTTCCCCTCATCCGATCGATCTGAAATTTGGTCCATACACTTGCTGTGAAAAAAGATTAACTTTGACTCTGTCATGCACAGTCACGCATGGTCACGCACAGTCACGGAGTGATCTAAATGTCATTTACCCTCATCCGACCGATCTGAAACTTGGTCGATATAATTGCTGTAAAGAAAGATCAACTTCGACATAGTCACGCGCAGTCACGCATAGTCACGCACAGTCACGGAGTGATTTAAAACCCATTTTCCCTTATCCGATCGATCTGAAGCTTTGTCCATAGACTTGTTGTGTCCAAAGATTAATTTTAAAATAGTCACGCACAGTCACGGAAATATTCAAAACTCATATGCATAAGGAAGGAAAGAGTTTTAATAAAAACTGTTTTTATGGGTTAGATTATTACTCATGTAAAGTCCAACTAGACTTTTGCTGATTTAAAAAAATGAAAAGAGAGTTCCATTTGAGTTCGATTTGTAGTCATCTGATCATCTTCGTGGTAAGTTTCAAGAAAGCGATCTTCTCAATTTTTATAAATGTTTACCAGACGATTTATATCCAAATATATCTGAAAACGTTGCATATATTACTTCTTTATTTGGTTCCACATGTGAACAAACTTCCATTTTTATTTTTCCCATTTGTTTCGAACTAATTACCAGCGAACTTATTATTACAAAAATCATTCAGTATTTGCAATAATGTTTATCCCACGCTTGCTTAAACTACACCAATTAGACAAACGAATTCACTTAAAATTCCTTCAACTTTTCTATTGAAAACTTAAACTTCACAAAAGCAAAGATTTTTTTTTTTTTTTTTTTTTTGGCATAAAAAGATTTTTAACATACCATTCGTTTTTTTCCCCCCGTTCATTCGAACAAATTATACAATAATACATGAGTTCCGTTAAAGTTCAATAGCATTTTTAGTAGTCTCTATATAAAAATATAATCCCATTTATAATAAAAATAGTTCTAATATCAATTTGTCCTCTCTTACGAGTAGTTATTTACTTACAAAGATATTCCCCAAAGTCTATGGAGGAACAACGTATAAATGTTTTCATATGAAAAGTTCAAGCACTCGTCACCGTATAGCAGCAGCAGTACGACGTAAACTATACAAAACAATGTTGTGCTAAGTTGAACATTGAACAATATTTTCTAACTATATTTTTATTTTCTTCTATTTTTTATTTTTTTTGTTGTTCAAATTGAACTGTTCCAAACTATTATCCTTGCCAAGCTTCTATGTATGTTTACATTTATCTAGAAAAACATTTATATTCTTGAACATTTCTGCTTTATTTCTTTCTATTTCTTAAGTTTTTGTTCTTTTTTCTTTTGTTGGTATTAAGAGTAGAAAAAGTTGTCGTTTATTATGTGTGAGTACGTATTATTAAAAAAAAGTTGTTGTTATTATTATTTTAAATTGTAATGACCACATACATTATGTGACAAGTATATCCCAAACAACAGCACCGTTCAGAGCCGAACATAATAGTTCCTTAAACAAACTAGAAAACTGTACGAGGGTTAGTTTGAAAATGTAGCAAAACAATGGAAGCAATACATTTAAAGAAAATTCATTTTTTAAATAGTTTTTCTGAATATTTAAACTTCTAATTTCCATTCATGTACGATGATTTTGGATCAATTCGTCCTAGTTTAGTTAATGTACACACAGAAAATTAATTGTAAAATCATAAGCGTTTCATGTTAATTTAACATGATTTTACAATAAAACAAAAAAATATTTTTCCACTTTAGAACAATTCCAGTTGAATTATGTTGAAATAATGTTAACTAGCAGATTCATTATTTTTCAACTTAGCCAATTCACAAACCAACACTTTAATGGTTTATTATTATTGTGAAGGAAGATAACAAACTCATTAACAAACACATTAACAAATTTAATAAAACACACATAGCATATGTATTATTTTATGTATGTGCTAGTAGCAACTTAAAGTACAATTTACTCAAAATAAAGGAAAAAATTCAAAAATCTGTAAATCTGCAAAATGGCTAAATAGAAATACCTTTCAAATAATATACGTTTGGTCAAAATCGGGATAAAATAGTAGAACAAAACATCGGTCACGAGAAATCGCCTAGCCTATATTAATATCATAGATATCCTTACTGAATAAACATTATAAAAAGTTAAATAATCTAACCAATAAAAACAAAGTTTTTATTAAAACTCTTTCTTTCCTTATGCATATGAGTTTTGAATCTCTCCGTGACTGTGCGTCACTTTGCGTGACTCTCATAAAATTAATCTTTGGCCACAACAAGTCTATGGACAAAGTTTCAGATCGATCGTATAAGGGGAAGTGAGATTTTAATCTCTCCGTGACTGCGCTTGACTATGTCAAAGTTAATCTTTTTTCACAGCAAGTCTATCGACCAAGTTTCAGATCGATCGTATAAGGGAAAATGGGTTATAAATCCATCCGTGACTGTGCGTGACTATGTTGAAGTTAATCTTTCTTTCCAGCAAGAATATCGACCAAGTTTTAGATTGATTGGATGAGGGGAAATCCGTTTTAAATATCTCCGTGACTGTGCGTGACCATGCGTGACTGTGCATGACTAATTCAAAGTTAATCTTTTTTCACAGCAAGTGTATGAACTAAGTGTCAGATCGATCGGAAATGACATTTTGATCACTCCGTGACTGTGCGTGGCTGTGCTTGACCACCCCAAAATTAATCTGTAGTCCCAACGAGACTATGGGCCAAGTTTCATATCAATTGGATAAGGGGAATGGGGTTGGCCCACGACAGACAGACAGACAGGCAGAGAGTATGAGTTATAAGAAAGAGTTTAAAAAACAAGAATTTCTTGCTGGTCAATATGAATTTAAGGTTCAATTAATATTTGATCAATGTTACTATTTTGTAACTATTTTTTAAATATATATATATATATATATATATATATTTATATATATATTTATATATATATATATATATTTATACTAGCAGAACCGAGCCCTCGAAATTCGAGTGCAAATTCAATTATAAATATTTGTTGAACACACAGAAGATATATAACTGGGTTTGTTAATAAATAATTTTATAAGAGCCGAAAGGTATGCTAATCAATTTTAGCCAATTCACAATTCAACACAAATTTATTAAACACACACACATCACTGTATAGTTTTTTATTTGAAGGTTAAATATGAATTTTATGTATGAGTTAGTAGCAACTTTGAATGAATTTTACTCCAAAAAAATGTTCCAGGCGTTGTAAACCTGTAAATATGGTGGACAGCTAAAATACGGTATTTTTTTTTTTGTCAAAATCGGTTGGTAATTGAAGGTTTAAAATCGGTCACAAGGAATCGCCATGCCTATTAACATTATAGATATTTTATATATATTTTCCTTTAAGACTGTAGTCTAAAATAAATATTAAAACAAAATTGATAACAACTAAAATAGCAACATGCTACGCGAACCCTAAGGCCTATCGACCGATAAGTCTTACATCCTTCCTACTGAAAACCATGGAGCGTATAGTCGATAACATGGTTAAATCTCAAATCCCAAATGAGCTGTTGAAGTTCAAACAACACGCTTATTTAAAGGGACGTTCAGTAGAAACTGCGCTTCATGAAGAGTACACCACATAGAAAGATCGTTTGATCTAAAAATCTTCACTCTAGCCATATTCATTGATATAGAAGGAGCTTTTAACAATGTATCAACAAATACGCTACTCCACTCCCTAGAACGATTCGACATCGACCGGGATATCAAAGCCTGGATCAGTTACATGCTAGGGAATAGATGGATAAGTTGCGAGGTTGGTGGCATTAAAATAAGAGACAAGGTTTGCTGTGGGACACCTCAAGGGGGAATTCTATCCCCCCTTCTCTGGATGACCACTATAAACAGTCTTCTAAGGATTCTAACCAATAAGGGTTTCCAACCTGTCTGCTACGCAGACGATGTAGCGATACTGTTAAGGGGGAAAGATCCTAGAAATTTATGTAGGATGGCATCGGATACACTCGAAATAGCATACGATTGGGCACAACCAAGGGGGTTAAATGTGAACCCGGAAAAGACTGAAATATGCCTCTTTAATAGGAAGACGAGAATAGTCGAATTCGATGAACCCCGCTTCCAGGGCAAAACGATTAGAATCACACAAACGGTGAAATACCTTGGGGTGATTCTCGACAAAAAATTCACTTCGAAGGACCATATTGAGAGCAAAGTCGCGAACGCTCATCGGATATGGGCCATTTGCAGATGAGCTATAAGTTCAAAATGGGGTTTGAACCCGAGGATGACTCATTGGCTTTACACAAGCGTCGTTAGACCAATTCTAACCTACGCATCCGTAGTCACATGTACATCAATGAACAGGAAATGCTATATCAAACCATTCCAAAAAATACAACGCCTCTGCTGCATAGGAATCAGCGGCGCAATACAGACTACATCTACGAGGGCTTTAGAAACGATTCTATCTATACACCCGATCGAGATTAGAATTAAATATGAGGCAGCTCTGGCCATGTTACGACTAAGAGTAACAGGGGAATACATCACCGACCATATGACCAGACACCAAACAAAATTGGACCAGGAACCGGAATTCAACACAGTGGATTTTAGCTGTGAGAATCGCGGAAGTGTCGACAAACATACCCTGCAGTATAAGGATACCTGACAGGGAAAGCTGGTTGAATGAAAATTTTCTACGAAACCTTCCAGGGTCACACTACTACACAGACGGATCTAGTCTGCATGGTAGGACTGGTATAGGTTTCTATGATGAGGACCGTTCCAATGGCATATACCTACGCATTCCGGACCACAACTCTGTCTTTCAGGCCGAAGTGGTCGCGATAACGGAATGCATAAGATCTATTGACGTACGGGCAATCCCAAGCCCCGGAGACGTGAAAATATTTTCGGACAGTCTAGCGGATATCAGGGCGATATCCTCGGACAAAACTAGATCAAGGACTGTCCTCAGATGTAAGGAAGAAATTGCAAACTTCACTACAAGAGGCAGACTTGAAATCATTTGGATCCCAGGACACAGTGGTATAATGGGAAACGAGATTGCAGATGAACTGGCCACGAAGGGTTCTTTCCTGGAGGATGTCAATTTGGAAAACCCAATACCTTTCCAGGCTCTCAAATTTGGGAGGAAACTCTTCAATTTGGGAGGAAACTGACGTGGGTAAGGCTACGAAGATACTATGGGGCTCTCCAAACAGGAAATCCTTAGTCTAAATAGAAAGGAACTGAGTAGGATTATTAGCATCCTCACTGGACACTCTGAACTGAGGGCTCATCTATACCGTATAGGACGAGACCCTAGAACACTACCTTTGTTACTGTCCTGCATTTGCCGGAACAAGGGTCAGAAATTTATCCAACGAAATCATACCAGGCCTAGCGGCTCTTAGGGGGATACGCTGGAAAGCACTCAGGAGATTTGCTATCGATACCGAACTCCTTAGTTAAATAAGGAATAGATTAACGGCTGAGCACGAGGATGTAGAGCGCACAACAAGCCGACTTTCTGGCTTAAGTGTATATCCGGGTAAAACGGATATGAGCTATGTGTATACATGGCTCCTCTTTTTCAACCTAACCTAACCTAACCTAAAACAGCAACATAACAAATCCATGATTTCAAAGTTTACTTTACATAGCTTAGAACCCTCAACTGATGTTGAAAAAAAGTCGTTGTTATTATTGTGATAACTTTATGTTGATTTTGTAGCCAAAAGACTACTTTATGGGGGCAATCGTTTCAGACAAGATGGCATCATCCGTGCCATACTATAAATATTATAAATATTCTTTGTCTTTACCTCATTTTTTGGCCAACCAAACAATTTTTCTCCGAAACAAGCATGAACGCCAATGGGTGGTGTTTAATTATTGAAACGACAGTTTCGACGGAATGTTTGTAGGACACTCAATATTAGTTTTGTGCATTTGAAACAACAGTTTCGACAGAATGTTTGTAGGACACTCCATGGTTGTAAATTTGTAAAAAGAACATTCTCGACAGACTGTTTATAATTATATAATTAAATAATTAAATATAATTATACTGAACTAAATTCATGTTAAACTGTCCGGTTCGAAGGACCAATGTTAGCTAATTCACATGAAACAACAGTTTTAAACAGAATGTTTGTACGACACTTTTAAGTTAAATGCTAGTAAGACATTATTCAATAAAAACCACTGTTTACGCCGTGATTTAGGCTTTGTTTTAAATTTATTTTATAAAGAACTTTCAATTCTTCAAAACAATCACTGTTTAAGCCGTGATTTACGCATTTTATTTATTTTATTAAAAATATATAAATTTTTATATTTTCCCACAAGTCTCTATAACAAAAACTTTTTACATTCGAAAGACCAATGATAAATTAATGAAACAACTCTTCAATTAATTGCTTTAAAGACTAATATTATTTAATGAATTCAAACCTTAAAAATAAACTAGAGTACCTGCAAACACATTTTCGTCCCTTTGACGGATATAAAACACTGATAAAGGATCCATTATTAGTATGCTATCATGTGCTTGCCAGATGTCTTTACCTTGTTAAACTTATATTTATTTTTTGAAATTTTCCATAAAAATAACCCATTGAAAAGTATTATGTAACCAAAGATAAAATATAATTATTGATGTGTAAACATCTATACGCGGAGGGGGATAAATTTCTAATTCACACTACAATCACAAAAACAGCGTAATATGTGAGCGTAAGATCTTACGCGTAACATGTGAGCATTAAGACAAATCGGTGTGACATGATTGTTTGGTGAAAAAATTAGGATATGTAATAACCTTTTTGTCGATGTTTTCTGCATTTTATTTATTACCAGATGTTTACACATCTCCCCTGTGATCGGACTCACATGATTTGTTATGATTACTGGTAATAACGAACAGTAATTTTCTGTAGCAAAACTAAAATTCTATTTTATCAATTAAATCATGTTCATATTCGTTAAGGAATTTAAGCATTCAAATGTAATTAAATATATTAAATTTATGGACGTACATACTAGTATGTATGTACATTAGGTTGTCTCAAGACGTAAATGAATTTCTTTTTTAGAGATTGTCGATACGCATACCCTCTATTTTCATTATATTTGACTTTAATAACTCGAATAAAAACAAATAAGAAAATTATAGCCGGTCTAGACCGACTATACGATACCCTATACCATGCGTTTAGAGATACTATCTCTCAGGCCCAACTAACTGGATATAGAAAATAAGCATAAACCAAATTTGAGTGGGATTTTTATTAATTTTTTCGACTGCAGATATGAAAAATTTCATATCGGATGCTATATCTATATGGGGACTAGTCCCAAAAATGGACCGATCCTGACCATGTTTGGTAAAGTCTCTTGTATTTTGCTAAAATATATACAAACAAAATTTGAGAAGAATCAGTGCAATATTTTTGTTTATTGATAGATTTAAGTGAAGATCGGGAAGCAGCTCTATATGGGGCCTATGACTAAGAGCTGTCCAATAGGGATCATTTTTGGACTACTGATTAATGGACGTAATATATACATACAAACCCAATTTGACTAAGATTTGTATGATAATTTGGATCTTATGGCAATATATGTTGATTTCATAGGGGTCATTTGTATGGGGGCTAGGTCTGAACATGGACCGATTCTTACTAATTTCAATAGCGTTCATCCCATGGCCGATAAATGATCAAATACCAAATTCCGTCAAAATATATTCATATTTGCGACCTGCAGTTTGATTACAAGCTTTACATGGACACACAGACGGACGGACGGACATCGTTAAATCGAATAAGATAGTGATTCTGATTCGATCGGTATAATTAAAGATGGCTGTAGGTCAAATATTTTTGGTTGTTACAAACAGCAGCACAAAGTCATTATACCCAAACCACATAGTGTTACGATTGGATAATGACAACCCGTGATGACTTGATGCCAAAATTTGGCTTAGAAATTTGTACTGATTTTATTGACAAAATACTACAAAATTACAAATTTCGGACATTTAAACTTTATATTTAAAAATATTATTGTTTAAATTTCCTTTTTAGAGTTTGCTTATTACAATTGGGATAAATTGTTCGGTGTTCTTTACGGAAAATAAATTAATAAAAATTGGTTTTGTTCCTTAACATCAGTTCCTGCATCAGCTTAACAGCTCTTTCAGCTGTATCGTTTACAGCCCTGATTGATAGAACCTTATTTTTGGCGTCTTTATACAAATTGTTATTTAACCACAAAGACGGACACTCGTGTAGGAAACTATCATAAATTTTTAGGCGTTCAAAAAATGATTTGCTTTCGGCTGAAATGAAGTCATCGATGTTAAATAAACAAAAGAAAACACTAATTTATATATTTACCATATGATATAAATAAATTTACTTATGAAACTTACCACAAATGTCTTCCTTCGATGGGATATAACGTTTACCATGGCTTGATATATTTTCTTTGGTTAAATTTGCAACTATTTTTAGTTTAGTTTCATTGTCCACATCGTCTTCAAATAGTGAGAAGACAGATGCTTCATCTGTCAAATGCCATAGATGCTGGATTAACTTTTGTAAAGAGGCTTTTGTTTTTACTAATTTTTTCGTATGCTTTTACTGCATAAATGCATTGAAGCCACGGCTTCGCATAGGATGTAACAATTAATAAACATACGTCAAATAGTTTTGCCTTATCCTCATTCGTAATATTTACTTGACCGTTTAGTAGAGATATTTTTAGGAAATATATAGCTCTCGCCATCCAACGAGCATAATGCATGGCACCTGGAGGTCGAATTTAAAATTTTTTGTCTGCATCTCCGCCTAAAAATATCAAAGAAAGCTCTATCAGTTCTCGATAGTCATCCCTTACTATTTTTATACCCTATACCACTGTGTGATTTGGGTATAATGACTTTGTGCTGCTGTTTGTAACTACCAAAAATATTTGACCTAGACCCATCTTTAGCGATGTCCGTCCGTCTGTATGTCCATGTAAACCTTGTAATCAAACTACAGGTCGCAAATATGAATATATATTGATCAAATACGGTATGTAAGCTTTTATTGGCCATAGGATGAACGCTATTGAAATTGGTGAGAATCGGTCAATGTTCATACCTAGTCCCCATACAAATGACCCCTATGAAATCGACATAAATTACCATAAGATCCAAATTATCATATAGATTTCAGTCAAATTGGGTTTGTATGTGTTTATTACATCCATTAAGCAGTAGTCCAAAAATAATCCCTATAGGACAATTCTTAGTTATAGGCACCATATAGAGGCTGCCTCCCGATCTTCACTTAAATCTATCAGAAAACAAAAATATTGCACATATTTTTCTCAAATTTGGTTTGTGTATATTCTTTCATAATATAAGTGACTTTACCAAATATGGACGGAATCGGTCCATTTTCGACCTAGCCCCATATAAATATAGCATCCGATATGAACTTTTTCATATCTGCAGCCAAAAAAATTAACAATAATGCCACTCAAATTTGGTTTATGCTTAGTTTATACATCCAATTAGATGGACCGAAGAGATAGGGTCTCTAAACAATGGTATAGGGTATTGTATAGTCGGTCTAAACCGACTATAATTATCTTACTTGTTTTTTTTTTTGGTAAGTTCAGATCGCTAAAATCCAAGAAAATTTTCTATTTCCGAAACGGTCAAGTAGGACGCGAACTTTTTTTAATAGTGAATATTAGGACTTGTAGTCACTTTACTAATTCTCACTTCGAACACGAGTTTTAACACCAATTCATACATGTGATGGCGACAAGCAAAAAATAGCACATCTTTTTTTAGTTTTTGTTCGATAAGCACACAATCACCATTAATACGACCTGTGTTTGAAGCTGTCGTTTCGCAACAAATAATTTGTACTTTATCTTCAATATTCCATTCTCTAGTAGCATTTCAAACAGCTTGCACCTGTTCATTTCCAATCTATATATTAATACGTGAAGATAAATTTTTAGTTCCCTTTTTAAGCAATATGCGGGCATATGGAGAAGGAGAAGCTGAGAATGATAAAATTTATGTTTAATATGTTTTAAAAATATATTAAATTAATTAAAATAAAATATTTATAATAATTCGTTACACCCTGTTAATGCGAATGATTTAAATTATATATCAACGCCTTGTGTTGAATTGTGAATTGTTAAAAAAAAAATACTGAAAGAAAAACTTGAATGAAAAAATAATATTTCCTAGAACTTGCAGTCGAATTTTTTTAATTGAATCAGTTAAATTTTTAACTAAGTAGGCCATGGAAAAATATTTGTCACAACGAGTGTAAACAGGACAGATAGAATGGGACCGACAATTTCAATTTAACGAACATTTTTAAATAAGTAGGCTTTGTACAATTGATTGACAATATGAGTGTGAACAGAACGGATGATATAAGACAAATATATACAAACTTAAAACTAATTCGCCAAACATAAAGGGATACAATATCCCGCAATTATATTATTTGATTCTATTAGAAAATTAGTTTGTTTAAAATTTTCGATTATTTGCTTGAATTTACCAAAAATGTTCAATAACTTTTATTTTTTATATAACATTCGTTTAAATGAAGAAAAATCAATTAACGCCTTACTTTTCGTAATTGGATTTACAATTTTCGTAATAGGTACCGAACCAATTAAAAAAAGTTGTTGTTATTTGGAATTATTTTTAATTTTTTTTTGTGTAAGTGTGTAAGTACTGACATGTTTCGATGGAAGACGGTACAGGTTCCCCTCGTGCTAGGTATACATATGTTTTAACATTAACGAAAAAATTTAGAGGGTGTGTGATAAAAAAAAAAAAACAACTCAAATTTTATTGTGACACCGTAATGGACATATACTTATTCGTCATTCATAAAATTAATATTTTCTTCTATGGATACTAAAATTTGCGCAACACTTGTTAATTTCATTTTACAGTTGTTGGCCGCAGACATTATTATATGTACTAGCAGAGCTCAGCACTCGAAATTCGAGTGTAAATTCTAGAAAACTATTTTTATACCCTCCACTCCAGTGTGCAGAGGGTATATATAAGTTTGCCATTCCGTTTGTAATAATTAGAAAAAAAATTTTAGACCCCATAAAATATATATATTTGTGATCCTTATAACAACCGGAGTTGATATAGCGATGTCCGTCTGTCCGTCCGTCCGTCTGTCCGTCTGTGGAAATCACGATGACGGCATCAGTCGGGCAGCTAGGGTGCTCGTTGACGTAAAAAATGATTCACTAACATCCTGAAAAGTTTGCTATTTAAAATCGTCCAAATCGGTCGATTAGGGCCCGAGATTTGAATGAAGAACTAAAAAAAGTTTTGAAAAAATATAATTTTGTATGTTGTTCTTGTCACGATCACGCCCTCAATAGGATAGCTAAGGTGATCATTTTTAGTGAGAATGATTCTCCAAATTCATGGGAAGATATCTATTTTAAAAATCATTAAAATCGGTGGAACAGGTACAGGGAAATCTCTGAAAAATTAAAAAAAAAATGAAAAATATGTTTCTATATTGTTCTTGTTGTTATTCTAAATGTTGTGTGGTTGTCATAGCTGGACTTGTTGTTTTTGTGGTCGTTGTGGTAATAATATAATAAAAACTAACCCTTTGTACATTTTTTTATTAACTCTGGTAGAAAATTTTAAAAGTTTCCATTGTTTTGGCATCACTAAAAAAAATTTACTAGATCATTTCTGTCATTGCCGCGAGCCTGCCCGCAAAGTTTCAGATCGATTGGGTCACGGGAAGAGGGTTCAAATCGATCCAAAATTTTTTCGACAAGCAGACACTACGAGTTAATATAAAGGGAGTAAAAATTCACCAGCATCTAAAGCCAATAATGCTAAAAAACCTAGTTGTTAATAAAAAGAAACCAATGTAAATTTAGCAAAAAAAAATTTTTATATATTAATTTATTTAAAGAGAAAAACACAAAACTAACGTTTGATGTTGTATTTTTTGTGTGTAATATTTACATATACATACATACATACACATATTAAATAATACAAATAATATATGTATATATATTCTATATATGTATGTATATCCATAATAACTGCATGTTAGAAATAAATCGGCATACAAAAAAATACATTTGTTTTGCATTAACAGAGTGTCACTTCATTTTGCTCAGCGTGACTATGCCACAGTAGATGGCGCCACAATTTTTGTTTGTTCTAATTAGCTTTGCAATAGTTATTTCTATTTTAACATGAATGTCAATATTTTCAAATAGATATCATACAGAACAATGTTAAGAGTATGCACGAGCTGGTCTTTTATTTCATACGTTTTTCCATTATTCTTTTACAAATATGAACATAAGTTTGGCATATTAACTTTTTGTTGTCTTTACAAAATAGAGTTACCGAGTTCATCAATGAGTTTTTTGCTTTCAAAACAGTTCTACATAGTTATATAGAATTATTATTCAGCTTTACCTACAAAATATCTGATTGGGATTACATCTAATTTTTAAAAATTGTTTATAATTACTAAAGCATTATTATTCACATAAATACAAAATTGCACTTTTTAAACTTTCCATTCAAATTTAAGAAAATATCAATTCTAAAAACTGGAATTAAAAATTTCCAATTATAAATTACAATTAATTGAATTTCAGAAAATCATATCAAAACATCGGAAATTATAATTTTAAAATTTAGAAGACATCAATTGCATCTTTAATATTTAAATTTTATTCGTTAAACACAAATTGAAATTCCAAAAAAAAAAAAAAAAAAAAAAAACACCAAATGTTTACACTTAAAAAATTTTTACATTTAAAAAAATATTGACATTCAGGAGAAATTAATAGCTTTTCAGTACCGCAATTCAGTAACTTCTTTTAACGATAGTCGAATCGTTAAAAAAAAGAAAATAGCAAAATTATCAGTAAAATTTTTATTGTTAAACTCAGCTGTTGTTGTTATCTAAACGACAAACATTTTTGAGTTGTTTATTCAATCGATAAAAACTTAAATTTTTAGGTTGAAATGTCGTCATACATAAATAAAAATCATAAAATAGTGAAAATATTTTGCTTATATTAAAAAACTTTTTTATATAAATAAAAAAATTAAATAGCATCTTCAATTCATTATATCATTTTCAAATAAATAAAAAGATATATTAGTAAAAAAATAAAGATATTAAACATAAAGATAAAATCATCCTTTCAAACACGAAGTAATTTGTTTTTTTCTATTCTTTGTGTTTTTCGCTTATTTTGGCAGAGATGCCACTCGTTTACAATTTAAATAAATAGAAAAATAGATTTGTCGACTGTCGTTAAGATGTATGTACTTAGTGAATCACTTAATCCTTAGTGCAAACAACAATAGCTGTCGATATATTTTGCGATTGTCGGATCGTTGAAATTTACAGAATCACACTACAGAAAACATTAATTTAAATTCAATGAATTTTAGAAAACGTCAAATGATATTTAAGAATTGCGAACATAAAAACTGTTACATAAATAAACGCAATTTTATGAGAATGTTATTTATATATAAATTTTCACAATTTTTTTTTGGATGAAAATTTGAAGTTTTTCAGAAAATAAAGAGAACAAATTATTTTATTTAAAATGTTTGGGACATTTGGTTTTTTTTGCGTTTGGCATACCTAATTTGAATATTTATTATTATAAATTTATTCTCTATGTTTTCCAAATATGGCAATATTTAAATAAAAAAGTTGAGAGAGCTTTTTTTTGGTTATTATTTTGTTACTCCATCCGACCTACATGACCGCAATGAAAAAATATTTCGCCAATTAAAAGAAACTATACAGCCATCTCCAATTAGCACGATTTAATGCATATAGCCACCCTACACAACCATTACCTTTGCAATGGAGGTTAGGGTGAGCTATTTAATTAGCAAAAATTAAATTAAAAGAGAAGTTCTGTCATATAACCGGAAACGCATGCATATAGGTATATAACCTAAATGCATGCCGATCAGCAACCACGATGACCAAAAAGCAAACACCGAAATAAATCCGAAATAATAGAAAATACGAAAAACCAACCCGAAGAATTTGCTGAAATAATTTGGTATTAAGTTTAACAAATTTTTTACTTTTTCATTTACATTTATTATCAAGACTCAAACCGAGGTGGAGGGTATCAAAGATTCGGCACAGCCGAATTTAACACTCTTACTTGTTTCATAAAAATTTGTTCTTTCAATGTTTTTTTTTTTTAATCTAAATATATATAAAAATGTATGAGTGTTTAAATAACTTTCATTTTAAATATTTGATGAACACACAGAGGAAACATAAATGCGATTGTAAATAAATAATTTTATAAGAGCTTAAAGGTATGCTAATCAATTTTAGGCAATTTACGATTCAACACAGGGCAGTTAAAATTTACTCTTTTTTGAAACCATCACAGGCGATGAATTGTGAATTGGGTAAAATTGATTAGCATATCTTTAGGCTCTTATAAAATTACTTATTTTATAAATATCTTATTTGCTTTAATATATTTTTAACACATATTATAAATTAATTTTATCTTTCGGCACTTCCCCTCCATATGATCTGTAACTATGCCAAATTTCACACTCCTCCGTGCGCGAATTTTCCTTAAAAACTGGTCGAAAGATTTATCTTCACGTATTAATATATATGTAGATCTCAATAATGAATTGAAAGAAGAAGTATATATGAAGCAAACGGAAATTTTTAATGCGAAGGATCAAGAAAGTAAAGTATGTGGATTAAAGAAACCTTATACGGACTAAAGCAAGCGGGAAAGGAATGAAATCATAAAATAAATCAGATTTCAATGAAAATGGGATTTATACAATGCAAGACTGATAGCTGTATTTTATTGAATAGAAATGAAATTAATATAATTGCTCTTTATGTAGATGGTATTTTGTTAGTATGTATTTCGAGTAAGTCAATGATAGTGATATTGGAGAGTTTAAAACAACGTATTAATATTGGGGTTCGTGGTCCAGTTAATTACTATCTTGGAATGGAGATAATTAGAAATGGTTTAAGAGGAGAAATTGAATTGCATCAGAAAAATTTTTTAGAAAAATTACTTAAACAATGGAATATGCAAGATTGTAAGTCAGCAAAGACACCGTTACTGGCAGGCACTCTTTTGTCCAAATGCGAAATTAAGGGTTGTAGTGAAATGATAGATGTTAAGAAATATCAGTCTTCAATTGGAAGTTTAATGTACTTAGCAACTGTTTCAAGATCAGATATTGCTCATACGATTTCAAGACTAGCGCAGTTTAATTCTCATCCGCACAACGAACACTTCGTGGTAGCTAAACATGTTTTTCGGTATTTGAAAGCAAATAAATTATCACTTATTTATAAAGCAGATAAGGAGTTGTTGTGTAATTCTGATGCAGATATTGGCGATCGGTAATCATATAGTGGCTATTTTTCGCAGGTGGACCTATATGTATAATGGGAATCGAAAAAACAGAATATTGTGGCATTTGGTTTTATGAAAACTGAATATATTGCAATGTGCCAAGCAGCAAAAGAAATTTGTTTCCATCGAAGTCTTTTGCATGAGTTGGGGTTTGAAAATTTATCGAAAGATCCAACTATTTTGTGCTGCGATAATCAAAGTGCTCAATATTTAACGAAAAGTCAAATGGCGATGAAAACGAGCAAGCATATTGATATAAGATATCCCTACATTAAGGAGAAGATTTCTTTCGATTGTGTTTCTACAGAAGAAACTGTTGCTGATATATTCACTAAATGTTTACTTAGTCCGAGTCATATAAAATTTTGTAAATTATTAAATTTAAATGATTGAATTATTATTATACCCTATACCACTATGTAATTTGGCTATAATGACTTTGTGCTGCTGTTCGTAACTACCAAAAATATTTGACCTATACCCATCTTTTATTATACCGATCGAATTAGAATCACTAACTGATTTGATTTAACGATGTCCGTCCGTCCGTCCGTCTGTGTAATCAAACTGCAGGTCGCAAATATGAATATATTTTTATGAAATTTGGTATATAAGCTTTCATCGGCCATAGGATGAACGCTATTGAAATTGGTGAGAATCGGTTCATGTTCAGACCTAGCCCCCATACAAATGACCCTTATGAAATCGACATAAATTGCCATAAGATCCAAATTGTCATATAGATCTTACTCAAATTGGGTTTGTAAGCGTTTATTACATCCATTAATGAGTAGTCCAAAAATGATGATATGGGACAACTCTTAGTTCTAAGCCCCATATAGAGCTGCTTCCCGATCTTCACTTAAATCTATCAAAAACAAAAATATTGCACTGATTCTTCTCAAATTTTGTTTGTATATATTTTTGCAAAATACAAGAGACTTTACCAAACTTAGTCAGGATCGGTCTATTTTTGGGCCTAGTCCCAATATAGATATAGCATCCGATATGAACTTTTTCATATCTGGAGCCAAAAAAAATTAATAAAAATCCCACTCAAATTTGGTTTATGCTTATTTTCTACGTCCAGTTAGTTGGGCCTATAAGATAGGATCTCTAAACGCATGATATACGGTATCATATAGTCGGTCTAGACTGACTATAACTTTCTTACTTGTTTTTAATTTTTTTTTTTTAGTAAAATTAGCATTTAATTAATGTCATTTTTTCTAGAGGAATTTACATTGAGATTGAGGTAGCGTTTGTTAGAAAATACTTTATAATATTTTACTTGTGTTTTAATATAAACTAGCACAGCCCAGCACTCCAAATTCGAGTGCAAATTTATTCTGAATGAAGATAACAAACTCATTAACAAACACATTGACAAAACAAGTAAGAAAATTATAGTCGGTCTAGACCGACTATACGATACCCTATACCATGCGTTTAGAGACCCTATCTCTCAGGCCCAACTAACTGGATATAGAAAATAAGCATAAACCAAATTTGAGTGGGACTTTTATTAATTTTTTCGGCTGTAGATATGAAAACGTTCATATCGGATGCTATATGAACAATATGGGGACTAGGCCCAAAAATGGACCGATCCTGACCATGTTTGGTAAAGTCTCTTGTATTTTGTATATACAAACAAAATTTGAGAAGAATCAGTAAATATTTTAGTTTTTTGATAGATTTAAGTGAAGATCGGGAAGCAGCTCTATAAGGGGCCTATGGCTAAGAGTTGTCTAATAGGGATCATTTTTGGACTACTGATTAATGGATATAATATATACATACAAACCCAATTTGACTAAGATTTGTATGATAATTTGGATCTTATGGCAATATATGTTGATTTCATAGGGGTCATTTGTATGGGGGCTAGGTCTGAACATTAACTGATTCTCACCATCCCATGGCCGATAAAAGATTAAATACCAAATTTCATCAAAATATATTCATATTTGCGACCTGCAGTTTGATTACACACAGATGGACTGACGGACGGACATTGTTAAATCGAATCAGATAGTAATTCTGATTCGATCGGTATAATTAAAGATGGGTATAGGTCAAATATTTTTGGTTGTTACAAACAGCAGCACAAAGCCATTATACCCAAACCACATAGTGGTATAGGGTATAATTAATAAATACACACATAGCATATGAATAATTTTATGTATGTGTTAGTAGCAACTTTAAATGCAATTTACTCAAAATAAATGAAAAAATTTAAAAATCTGTAAATCTGGTGAACAGCTAAAAAGAAATACCTTTCAAATAATATACATTAGGTAAAAATCGGGATAAAACGGTAGAACAAAACATCGGTAACAAAAAATCGCCTAGCCCATTAATATTATAGATATATAAAAAAAGTTATGAATATTTAAATGAGGTTAAAAGTATGCTAATCAATGTTAGCAATTCACAATTCAATACAGGGCGTGTGATATACAATTTAAATTATTCGCATTATCAGGGTGTAACGAATTATTATAAATATTTTATTTAATTTGATTTAGTATATTTTTAAGACAGATTAAACATAAATATTATCATTCTCCGCTTCTCCTCCATATGAACTATAACTATGCCAAATTTCACACTCCTCCGTGCCAGCATTTTGCTTAAAAAGGAAATGAAAAATTTTCCATGAAATTTATGCTTATTATTTTATTATAAATGAAAATTATTTTGTCTGTTCTTTTTAAACTATTGAATAAATCGTTTGTATTTTTATAAATGTCTTGCGTTCTTAATTACTATTTTACAGAATTTCTGAGATGGAAATTTTTTATAGAAAATTTCATTGAATCTCTCTTAATGTATATATATACAATTTATCTCAACATGAGTAAAATTTTCTATAGGTAATTTCTTAGCATCTGATGGAAATTTTTAAGAATATGTTGGAAATTTTCCATACAAAACTTCTTAAAATCTGTTGGAAATTTTTCATACAAAATTTCTTAATGTTATATAGAAAATTGTTGTGAATCTGATTTAAATTTCTATAGAAAATTTAACTCAGATTTCAATTTATTTAAATTTCTATAGAAAATTTAACTCATATTTCTTAGAATTTGAGTTATTTTACATAATTTCTTAGAATCTAAGATGGAGACAATTTCGCAAAATCTGCGATATATTCAAGTCTAAGTTTATTAGTTTGTGAGAAATTGTTTTGAAGAAACTAATATCAGATTTTCTGAAAATTAAAATATATCCAAGATGCTGAGAAACTCGTTTTAACACGTCATGTCATATTCTGAGAATTTTTTTTTTGCGAATTAGAGAAATACCTCAGATTGTGAGAGAATTTATGTTGAAAATTTATAAAGATTCTATAATGATTAATTTCTACTATCGCTATAAAACGGACACACTTAAAAGTATTGTAAATCTGAAATGATTTTCAACTCTAAAATGCGACTTCCATGATATCTCGCATGATATCTCTATGAATCTGAAAACACTTCACTTAAGATAAACCTTCAGAATTATTAGCGAATCTTTCAAACTTTACATTATATTATCATATGTATTTAAGATCTTGCACTCATACTTTATTCTTTTGTGGCTTTCTTTAATATTTTGCAGGAAAACAACATACTTGAATTGTGCATTGCTAAGTATTGGTCAAACTTTGGTAACATCCATCTGAAATATAGCGTCGAGTTTCATGGTATCCAGGCAACCAATTCAAATGCATGTAAGTTTTTCCATTCCATTTCTATTTTCCCATTCACATTATTCTTAAACTAGCACAATAACCACTACCACTACCACAACTACTTTAACTAGTTACACATGGAAGAAAATATTTGAGTTTCAGTTGTAATTTTTAAGAAATAATAGAAAGAATATAATGAAAAAATACATAATTCTATGTTGCAAGTAAGTGCATACTCTTACTCGTACTCGTAGTCGTAGTCGGTTGGTTGGTTGGTGGACACAAATAACACAACTTAACTAAAAAGTTTTTTTTTATATATATTTTTTATATTGTGTGTAAAATATATAAATTTTTTTAAATATTTTTTTTTTCTTTTTGTTAAATATAAAAGCATAAAAAGTTGTTAAAGTTATTCTTATTGCTGTTGTTCTTGTTGTTCTTTTTAATGCTATTGCATTTATGGCCACTATAGTTACCACACTATTAGAGCAAAATCCTCTGATGATGATACCGTAGTAGCTGTTGGTTACTTTGGTTGTCGCAGCAGCTCTTGTGTTGCTGCAGCATTTCTCTGTTGTTTGTTAGGGGGGTCTTAAGTATCTCTAGTGTCTGTGGTCTTTATTTGTATGCTCTGTAGAAACTTTACTGTAATGGTGAATGAACAGTGGTTCCTGATGTGGAAAAATATCTGGAAAGCTGACCAATATAATTTTATCTTGTAATTCATTTTTTAAACCCTATACCACTATGTGGTGAGGGTGTAATGAGTTTTTACTGATGTTTGTAACTATCAAGAAAACTTGATTTATACTCTTTTTTTATTATAGTGGACGACTCAAACTTAACATTGTCCGTCCTTCCGTGTCCGTCCGTATATAAATCTTGTGCGCAAACTACCGGTTGTAATAGAAAATAAGCTTTTTTCAGTATTGAATCCGTTCAGATCCAGTCCCTATTCAAATGTCTCCAATGAGATAAACTTAAATTGACCTAAAATCCAGATTATTATATTTTTCGTGATCAAATTTGGTTTGTGAGTGTTTATTATATCCATAAATCATCAGTTGAAAGTTAAGGAGTGTAGCAGTAATTTTAGCCATAGTCCACATATAAATCAGCCTCCCGATATTCATTTAAATCTATATAACAACTTACAAGTGCAACAAGTTTCACTTAACTTTAAATTTAAAAAGGAAAATCTTTATTTGTTCTACCAAACTAATTTCATGGTCTTCAAAGTAATCCCCCTGCCAACGTGCTTGCCAATCCTCGAAACAGTTGTTAAAGTTATATTCCGGAATGGCTTTTAAAACGAGCCACTTTTATCTTCTCAATCGACTCAAAACGGTGTCCACCGAGTGGTATTTTGAGTTAATTAAATAACCACAAGACACACGCTGATAAATCAGTCGAATACGTTGGTTGTGGAACGATATTAGTCGAACTTTGTGAGAAATGGTCTCGAAGAACCAATGCGGTGTGAGACGGTGCATTAGCGTGGTAAAAAGAACTAAGAGTTGTCTGCTCATAATTCATATTTAAATAATATTTCTTCTTAACAGTTTGTCTTGGCGAAGGGGGGTAATAAATTCCAACTCAGGGTTAAAGTACGCGGCCAATATAGTAGAACCTCTAAAGGGTTTGTTATTCTAAGGCCAAACTTTTTATGACCTTATATAGTTTTTCCTTATCTTGATGTTTATTTCCTTAGTTTTTCAGCTATAACTCAAGAACCATTGATTACTCATTTCATTCTGAGAACGCCAAACCCATTCGAGTTTGAACTATACTAGCCTAGTACTTTCACCCTGACTTGGAATTTTGAGTTTCATTCATCGTTGGTGGCAATTGGATGTGAGGAAACGGCTGTCAATTGGAGTAATTGCTTTATTAGAAAAACATCTAAAACGACCTTTACAGTGGTTTGTGTGTTTTTATTGCACGGTAATGAATTACCGCTGCGCCATGAAACCACCTAATAACTATTCCGTCGGTATAGGAAAAGAAACTCGGCAAGTGCCTTGATTTTAAACCAGAAGCTTTTATAACGTTTCTCCCAGATTTGCAAAAAGTTAATATTAATTTGTTAAGCACTGATCAAAAACACCTATACGAAATATGTTCCGCCATTTCGACTGGCTTAATTTCACCAAGTCTAGCTAGTAGAGACCCAGAAATATTAGCACACTCTCGATGGTTAATTTACGCTAATAGGATTCTTGGTTTGTATATTAATACGGTTAAACCACCAGATAACCACCATGTTTTCAATATGGTGAAGAGAAGTTTATATTTAACAGATGAACTTATTTCGCACACCCAGAAAATATTTTATTGGCTATGATACAGGATGACGTACCACAAATAAGGGAATTGGCTCTTCGAAGAGTGTTAGAAACTAGACAAGGAACTACCAAAGAGGAAGTTCGCTAGTTTCGTCTTCCAGAGCTTCAATTTTATATACATATATATAAGTTCCTGTTGATCCTATAACGAGCATAAGGCCTCAAGAAATGTTCTCCATTGTAATTTATCAGATGCTAAGTTCTTAATTTCACCCCAGCTTTTACCGGCCTTAGCTACTTTCTTCTCTATCTCTCTTCTCCGTATATGTGCAGGGCGTTCCTTTCTACGGCTTCCTTGAGGGTTCCATTCGATTGCTTTTCGTGCAATGTCATCATGCACTTTGCGGAGGGTGTGTCCAATCCATAGTCTGGAGTTGGAGATGACATTCGACCAGAAAATTTTGAGGATTCTTCGCAAAAATCTATCTACGAACACTTGCAATGAACCAATGTCGCGAGGGGCCGCATTCCATGTTTCACATCCATATAGCATGATCGACTTTACGTTAGAATTAAATATTTTATCTTCACATGGCGGGATAGTGTTGTTGATTTTCACACGTTGCCAAGACAGCCAAAGGCTTGCTTAGCAGTTTTTATTCTATTTGCGATATCCGTACTAGACCCTCCAGCTTTCGTCAGGATACTATCTAGATAGCAAAAAGAATCGACCTTTTCAACGATTTTTTCCTGAACTCTAAATTCTTGGGATATTTCCGAATTTATGCGTAACAACTTGGTTTTGGACACATTTACCCTTAGACCTGCTGCAGCTGTTGAGTTGACGATTCCTTCCAACTTGGTCTTCATATCTGAAAAACTGTAAGACAATAGACAGATATCATCGGCATAATCAAGGTCCTCTAGTCGCGCGTGTAGACCCCACATTATTCCACATCCTTCTCTTGTAGCTCGCCTCATAGCAAAATCCAACACGAATTAAAAAGCATTGGGGACATTACGCATCCTTGTCTTACACCTTTATTAACGGATATCTTTCTGCTTAGGCTGTTCTCATGCAGGATCCGACAATTAGCTTCCTTATATAGAAATTTGATCAGAGATATCAGCTTTCTGAGAACATGTTTGCATGCTAGTGAGTACCAAATAACTTTATGCGGTAGCGTATCAAACGCCTTCTTAAAATCTACAAATATGAGGCACAATGGCGATCGCCATTCAACAGACAGCTCCACAATTACCAGAAGGCTGTTAACATTATGTATGCACGATTTATGCTGTCGGAATCCAGCTTGTTCTGGTTGCAGTTCGGATGCTAGTTTGCTTGAAAGCCTTTTTGTTATAATGTGCGCTATTACTTTATATGCCATACTGGGTATCTTTATCATAATACCTTCCTTAAGTTCTTCCGACAACTCTTCACTCGACCAAAATTTTTTTTTATTAGAGGCATGAGAGCTTCAAGTAAATGCGACAAATTACTATGATTTCATAGATGGGGTGAATGTGAAAGTAACAGAAGCTCCAATAACCATGAAATATAGTAATTCAAAGTCAATCTGTTCGGAAATAACTTTCTTTAATATGATAACTTTCCTTGCCATTCTCAAGCCATTCTGCAGCTTCAATTGCTGTCTGTGGATGTGGAGAAAGGATGGTTTCATTTGATCCAGAATTAAAACTAGTCAAGGTATATAATTCTTTGAGACCAAATCTCAATTTTTCCTACAATGAGACGGATAATGGATAGCAAAATGAATTTGTTTTTTAATAATACTTATTTATATATTTATATACGGGACAAGGATAAATAAATAAATGTCTAAAAGAATGTATTCCAGCAATTAACACAACATGGGAAGAAACATGCAACTCACTCAGGGCCATTGCAGAAGAGAAAATAGGTTACAAACAAAAAACAGAGAAAAAAAAATGGCTGTCAGACAATACCTGGAAACTAACTCAGGAAAGGAACAACTTGAAACAACGGAAGATTGATAACACAAACTTCAACCCACAATATACCACCGCTGCGAAAGCCGTAAAGAAATCAGCCCGAAACGATAAAATATATTGAAACTATAGCCAGTGAAGCGAAAGCAGCTGCAGGTGCGAACAACATGAGGGAGTTACATCAAATAATACGTCGTCTCTCAAACCAAAATATGAATCGAAATCATGCAGTAAAAAATGTAAATGGTCAACTGCTTACGAACGTAGAACAAACACAAAGATGGAGGGAGCATTTCGAAGAAATCAGCAACATTGTCCACGATACCAGAGAAAGCTTCTCACATACTGATGCGTCTACAACAACCAACGACACAATATCTATAGACGCCCCTAGTATTAAGGAAATTATATGCGCTGTACAAAAACTGAAAAGAAACAAAGCGCCAGGTAAGGATGGTATAAACGAACAGTTACCTAATATGTGGGAAAAAAGTTAAAATAGAAAAGCTACCAAAGAAAAATGATCTGACTGAGTGTAATAATTGGAGAGGAACTACTCTGCGTAACACTGCATACAAAGTTATTATAACAGATTACACAGCATTGAAAAATCACTACGTGATGAGCAAGCAGGTTTCCGACCACACCACAACTGTTTAGATCAAGCCAACACGCTCCGTGTAATAATAGAACAATCGGTCGAATGGCGAACACCGTTATATTTAGTATTCATAGACTTTAGAACAGCATTTGAGTCAATAAAAGCTAGTGCAATATGGGATGCATTAAAAGCTAAAGGTGTACCCAACAAAATTGATAAATTTGATTGATAATTTTGACAATGGCATGATCATCGAATCTTTCGTAACAAACGCTGGAGTTAAACAAGGTTGCCCTCTATCTCCATTATTGTTCGCCGTTGTTTTGGACGAAGTTATGATACAAGTATGCAGTAAAAGAAGGGGTATTGTCTGTGATCTCCAAAACCATCTAGAAGATTTGGATTTTGCTGACGATATTTGTCTCATATCGCACAAGTTTAACGATATGCAGAGCAAAGTAAATAATTTGGTTGCCTTGGCAAATAGAGTTGGACTGAAAGTAAATAATGCCAAAACACATGTAATGCGTATAAATAACAGTACTGATAACAACTTTGTAGTATAAGGCCAACGCATTAAATATGTTATATCCCTCTGTTATCTAGGATGTATGCTGTCGATAGATGGAGGAGTGGAAGAAGACGTGTCACACAGGCTAAACAAGGCAATATCAGCTTTTGGTCGGTTTAATAAAACGTGGAGATCCCCCAAATCTCGACAAAATTCAAAGATCCGTATTTTCAATGCCTGTGTGAAATCCACCATGCTGTTTTGAAGCGCAACATGGCTTTTGACGAATACTATAGCGAGAAGATATCAAGTTTTCATAAACAAATGTTTGTGCATAATATGCCGCATCTTTGTCACCAATATTGACTGTTACGATTAACAAACGAAGAGCCCATAATTCGCCAAATAGCAAGACGTAAGTGGAAATGGATAGGCCACACATTGCGAAGACTAATTGGCAGCTTCATAAAAACTGCACTGGAATGGAATCGCCAAAGTAGCCGACGCCCAGGCCGCCCTAAGAACACCTGCAGTAGAACAGTCCTACAAGAACTCAATATCCAAAAAAAATCTTTTGACGAAATAAAAGTTGTATGTAATGATAGAATAAGTTGGAATTTTCTTGTAAAAGCCCCATGTTCCCAAGTGGAATGAATGAAGGAAAAAAACTTATTTATATTATTGTATTTTATGTGAATAAATAATAGACTGAAGCAACTTTAATTAACTTCATATAAAATTGTTCTATAACAAATTACTTTTATCTATAATATTAATAGGCTAGGCGATTTCTTGTTACCGATGTTTTGTTATACCGTTTTATCCCGATTTTAATCAAACGTATATTAACGGGTGATTTTTTTGAGGTTAGGATTTTCATGCATTAGTATTTGACAGATCACGTGGGATTTCAGACATGGTGTCAAAGAGAAAGATGCTCAGTATGCTTTGACATTTCATCATGAATAGACTTACTAACGAGCAACGCTTGCAAATCATTGAATTTTATTACCAAAATCAGTGTTCGGTTCGAAATGTGTTTCGCGCTTTACGTCCGATTTATGGTCTACATAATCGACCAAGTGAGCAAACAATTAATGCGATTGTGACCAAGTTTCGCACTCAGTTTACTTTATTGGACATTAAACCAACCACACGAATGCGTACAGTGCGTACAGAAGAGAATATTGCGTCTGTTTCTGAGAGTGTTACTGAAGACCGTGAAATGTCGATTCGTCGCCGTTCGCAGCAATTGGGTTTGTGTTATTCGACCACATGGAAGATTTTACGCAAAGATCTTGGTGTAAAACCGTATAAAATACAGCTCGTGCAAGAACTGAAGCCGAACGATCTGCTACAACGTCTAATTTTCAGTGAATGGGCCCTAGAAAAGTTGGCAGAAAATCCGCTTTTTTATCGACAAATTTTGTTCAGCGATGAGGCTCATTTCTGGTTGAATGGCTTCGTAAATAAGCAAAATTGCCGTATTTGGAGTGAAGAGCAACCAGAAGCCGTTCAAGAACTGCCCATGCATCCCGAAAAATGCACTGTTTGGTGTGGTTTGTACGCTGGTGGAGTCATTGGACCGTATTTTTTCAAAGATGCTGTTGGACGCAACGTTACGGTGAATGGCGATCGCTATCGTTCGATGCTAACAAACTTTTTGTTGCCAAAAATGGAAGAACTGAACTTGGTTGACATGTGGTTTCAACAAGATGGCGCTACATGCCACACAGCTCGCGATTCTATGGCCATTTTGAGGGAAAACTTCGGAGAACAATTCATCTCAAGAAATGGACCGGTAAGTTGGCCACCAAGATCATGCGATTTGACGACTTTAGACTATTTTTTGTGGGGCTACGTCAAGTCTAAAGTCTACAGAAATAAGCCAGCAACTATTCCAGCTTTGGAAGACAACATTTCCGAAGAAATTCGGGCTATTCCGGCCGAAATGCTCGAAAAAGTTGCCCAAAATTGGACTTTCCGAATGGACCACCTAAGACGCAGCCGCGGTCAACATTTAAATGAAATTATCTTCAAAAAGTAAATGTCATGGACCAATCTAACGTTTCAAATAAAGAACCGATGAGATTTTGCAAATTTTATGCGTTTTTTTTTAAAAAAAAGTTATCAAGCTCTTAAAAAATCACCCGTTATTTGAAAGGTATTTGTTTTTAGCTGTTCACCAAATTTACAGATTTTTAAAATTTTTCCTTTATTTTGAGTAAAATGAATTTAAAGTTATACATATGCTATGTGTGTGTTTAGTAAATTTGTTAATGAGTTTATTATCTTAATTCACAATAATAAACAAAAAAGTGTTGGTTTGTGAATTGGCTAAGTTGAGAAATAAAGTTGCCTAGAAATTGCACTCGAATTTCGAGCGCTGGAATCTACTAGTTTCAATAAATGGTCTAGTTAAACAATTTAAGTCCTCTGCGCCACCTCAAGACTTTGACTCAGGAAGCTAAAATATTTTTTTCAGTATGTTTAAGGCTATGGAGAACCGATTCATAGAAACAAAATTTGATAAAAAAGAGTAATTCGATCCACCTTACTGCTCAAGTGGTAAAGTATTATAAAAAAAAATAAGATCAAAGCTGTCAATTATGGATATTTAAACCTTTAGATCACCTAAACTTATGGTATCGAATTATAAGACATCTAATTTAATTCCCTTCATGTTCCAATTTCATGAAAAAAAATCTGAGATAAGGTTAGATTTGACGAAATCAGAAGCCACCTCATATAGACCGTAGACCATAGATGTGTAAAATTATAAGGTGTGGAAATTAAACTAGGAAACCGTGGGACAAGTTCCTTATGGCTAGGAAAAATAACAAGGAGTAGCGGAAAAAGTTGAATTATGTCCTGTATTGAGCATTATATTTCACTAAATCACTGCTTTTTAAATTTTTTTAGTATTTTTAAATTTGTCAATGCCAAATAATTAAATTGTGTTAAAATTTTACAAATTTTTCTAAACTGGTATATGAATAACTTTTTATATATGTACATATGTACTCCCAATCTATATAAAATACTAACTCATGTTAAATGAAATTCACATTTTTGAATATGCTTTAAAAAAAAAAAAGAAAAGAAAATAAAATAAAAAACAAACTGACAACCAATTGACAGCAAATAAAAACTTGCAACATTTATCATGTTGCGTTTTCAACAATGCAAGAGGGGAAGTAGCAATAGTAAAAATATGCTATTTAACTCCACTTCTATCAATCAAAGTACAAACATACAGTAAATTTCATCTTAAATAACATTTAAAGAAAAGGAAAAAAAAAACAAACATATAAAACCGAACATTATTTTCTTCAGGATTTTTTAAAATAAAAATAATATAAACTCGTATCAAATTTAATTCCATACACAAAAATCCAAGATGATCAATGGCTTTTTGCAAATAGCTAAAGTACTGGCTGAATTTTGTTAGGGACCTTAAATATGTATTCAGTTATGTTCCGATTCCAATAAGGAACAAAACATAGTTTCAATTAAATTCACGATTATGCAGGGATCTTGTTTTACTTCGAACTTTCATTCCTTTAAATATTACCCAGGTGAAACATCCAATCCTTTACTTCTTTACATGTCTCTGTAACGCTTGTTAACTTCCTTTTTCATGATTATCATTACATCCTCATAATATTTTTTCTTTTTGCGAAAAAGTTTTTAAACATACAAATTTCGGATATATGTACTTCTGTGTTCGCAGGAAAAAAATACTTTTGTTATAAAATGAAAAATATTTATTTATTCTTTCATATCAATATTCGTTAAAGTCAATTTCGGGCAAGGCCTTCAAAGCGCGCCGACATACGACGTTTATCTCCACAATCTATTCGAAGTGTGTCCCCGAAAAAGAATTTCACAAAATCTGAAAACCATTTTTTTTTTTAAATTTCTGGGAATCTAAGACATATTTTTTCAACCACCCTATAATTTTGTAAAAAATAATTTCTCATAACCTGATTTCAACATAATTTCTCTAACAACCTGAGATAATTTTCTAAAAAAAAAAAAGTATTACAATATCTAAGATTGTTTTTCGAAAGCAACATTTGCGGAATCATAGATAAATTCTTAAATAATGTTTCTCAGAATCTGGGGTTTATTTTAATTTTCAGGTAAATTTCACATAATCGAAGATCTGTTTTAAAATTTATCCCGATCAGATATCAACTTTCTAAAATTTTTTTCAAAGTTTTAGAGAAATATTTCTGATTGTAAGTTGAATAGCCAGAAGTCAAACAGTTCGGTTCAGGGCTCTTTCTACGAAAAGCTTCACGCAAACGGTGCGTAACATTTTAATAATATTTCTTCTTGGCAGTTTGTCCCGGCAGAAGGAATTCCTAAAAAACTACATCACCATAATCAAAGAAAACTATGAACATAACCTTGATTTTTAAACGATTTTGGCTTTGATCATTTCGGTATTGTTTGACCTTTTGTAAGATGTTCGCTTAATTTATAATGTTGTGTTTAATTTCGTTCTGGTTAGTCAGTTATTTATTTATATATTGGTCTATGGAATTAATTCTTAGATACTATATACAAAGAAAAACATTTTAAAATTAATTTTAGTAACACACGAGGGTGGATCAATAAGTCCGTTACTTTTAGAATGAAACACAGTTTTTTTGCAAAAAAAAAAAATATTTTTCAACATAATCTCTTTTTAGCTCAATACACTTAGTCCAACGTTTCTCCAATTTTTGTATCCCTTCCAAAAATTAAGATTTTTCTGGGTCTATAAAATAGAAAATTGTTTGATCAATAATTTCATCGTTGGAGCTAAATCTCATTCCACCGAGCCATTTCTTTAGGTTTGGGGGCTAAATTCGGAAAATATGGCGGATGAGGTAACAATTCGTAGCCCAATTCATGGAATTTTGCCATTGACACTGCACACGTGTTACGATTATGGTCAATTGAGAGCAAACGCGGCACCCATCTTGCAGACAGCTTTCTTAAACCCAACTGATCATTTAAAATCGAAACCACACTGTCATATGAAATGCCAATGGCATCAACAATCTCACGCACTTTTACTCTTCGATCGGCCAACACCATATCGTGGATTTTTTCAACATTTTCGGGTTATTGACCTCAATTGGCCGTCCAGAACGTTCAGCGTCATTTGTATTTGTGCGACCACAACGAAAGTCAGTAAACCACTTTTTTACCATTGAAAACGATTGTGCAGAGTCTCCATAGTATTTATCAAGATTTTCCTTGGTTTGATTGACGGTTTTTTTTTTCGCAAAAAATAATGTTTAATGAGCACTCGAAATTCACTTTTTTCCATTTAAAAAAAATCACGAGGTTGTATATTTTGAACAGCTGTTAAAAGCAAAGTAAATAACGGAACTTGCTCAAAATTTTACAGTAGTCTATTAACAGGTGTTACTTGATGGGAGTAGTGTTGCATTTCAATAACTACGAGAGAAGTTCGATAATTCACGGACTTATTGAGCCGCCCTCGTAGCTATTCATGAATTTAGAAAACAATTATTTTACTTTTAATTACAGTAGTATTTAATGTGAAATCAATAAATCTATAAGGTTCATTAAATTGAATACACATTCTCCCGAGAGGGTCTGCATTTGCATTATTAGCTCTATAGAATTGTACAGATAAAGGTGAGAAGTAACGTGTTGGTCGTTGAGGAATGTTGAATGATATATTGTTAATCAGGAAACCAGAACAAACATCACCATTAATTATATTAAGAAGAAATTAAACATTTACCATAGTTCTCCGGCCTTTTGGTAGCTTAATTAGGGCAAGTCTGCTGGTATAATATGGAAGATTAATTCATTTGAAGTTTAAACTACAAAGACACAACAACAGGAATTGATTTTGCACCAATTCCAGACTGTTGATATGAATTTGGTAGATTGGGTCCCAAATTATAGAAGCATATTCTAAGATTGGTGTCAGAAGTGATGTATATAAAGTTTTTGTTATATAGGGATCATTGAACTCTTTAGCCCAACGTTTTATGAAACTAAGTACACCTTTGGCTTTGTTGTCAGTAATTGTTATATGAGGAATAAAACTCAGTTTATGATCTAATAAAACGCCAAGATCTAAAAAGTTATCTACTTTTTCGAGACAATAATCACCCAGCACATAATTAACAGATATCGGCCTTTTTCTGACCAAACGCATATATTTACACTTTTTGAGGTTCAGCTCCATTAAATTTATATTACACCATGTATAAAATGAATTAAAAACATTTTGCAGAAAAACATGACAAGAGTGTTGATTATAACTAAGAAGATTTTGGCATAATCCGCATACATCAATATGTTTGAAAAACGTATAACATTTGGAAGATCGTTTATAAACAATGAAAAAAAGCGGTCCAAGATGACTGCCTTGAGGTACCTCCGACTTTACATCTATCGTCTTTGAAGTAACATTTTTAAAACATATTTTTTTGTGTTCTATTGGTTATACAGAAAAAACATATACAGAAAAAAGTTATATGTAAATATTTTGAAATGATTTATCATTCATTAAAACCATAAGTAAATTATCCACTACGATGAACGCTAAAGAGGACAAAGATAAAATAAATAGACACTACCAACTAGCGCTATAAATAGACGGGCATGTCTTAATTTTTACATAATAAATTGTAAATGTAAAAATTAAACATGACGACAAATTATTAGGAGAAAAGGATGCACAACTAATTAAATAAAAAATATCGCCTGAAGAAGAGGCCAAACAAACCTCGAAACGACGTGAGAAAATTGGAAGCCTCAGACCCAGATTTTGAGATATCAGTTAAACCTAGTTTTGCTAAACCCAGAATTTATTCATCAATTCCTTTATGAATTTAGATATGTCTGAAAAAAATAATTCTCGGTTTAACTAAACTAGGTTTAACTGACATCTCAAAAACTGGGCCTTAGTTGTTTACATTAAAATTGAGACCTAACCAGCCGTTTTTTTTAGAAAAAATTTAGCAAAAAGCTAGAAATTAAATAAGAATATATCCAGTTACCGCTAAGATTAGCTAACCTCATCAAATGTAATTTCTTAAGAAGAAATTTATAATTGACTTTATCAAAAGTCTTGCTGAAGTCAGTATAAATTGCATCTGTTCGCGTTCAAGAAAACCACGATTGACAATTGTAGTAAATTGTAACAGATTTGTAGAGGTTGAGCATTTTTTTTGGAAGGGAGAAATTAACGAATTTACTTGATGGCATGCTATTCCACGATAATTAGTAATATCAGCCCTGTTACCAGATTTGAATAGTGGAACAATGAAAGAATCCTTCCAAATATTTGGAAAATAAACGTATTTAATTGAGGTATTAAACATGAGTGTTAATGGTACAGCTAAGACATCAGCACATTTTATTAATGCAACAAATTTTGCGTTTTTTAATAAATTGAGATTTGTCGCGTTTAAAATTGTGTCACTGATCGCTTTTGAATGTCAACAGTACCAGTATGACCTCTAAGTTTCAATCGACGATTTTGTGGCATCAAATCTTTGATTTCTTTGACGTTTGTTTTTTCTAACCCGAGACGTTCTTTGTCTTCAGCATTTTCTCTGCCTTCTTGGAACAGTTTGTTCCACTACTAAATAGGTTTTTTCGGCATAGTCTTCTGACACATCCCTAAAGTTTCTGCAAAAAAATCGCAAATTCACTTTTAGTTGTTTACAAAAATGAACATCACTGTTAAACCAATGAAGATATTGAGATGAAATTTGGCGCAGTTATCAGAAACAGTACTACCAAAATTAAATTAAAAAGTCAAGTTTGAATTTGGCCTCATTTTTGAGGTGAGTTTATAAAAAAAAATTAATGAAAACTTTGAGAAGAAATTTTTTTTTTAGTGTTACAAATTTTTAGATCAAATTAATTTTTTCAAGTTAAAAAATATAGAAGTTAAAAAAATTGTAAAGTGACAAGAAAATTGTTGACAAGAAAGTTTTGTGTGAAAAGTTTAAAGGTCTATTAACTTTTGCACTCATAAATATTAATCCAGCACAGGCTGATTAACAATTGAGGTCAATAATAAATGTTTCACAAAAATGTTGAAGGTGAATGTCTTATGAAATTCTAACAAAATTAAGAGGTTTGTTTGAACATTTAAGAGGTCTCTTTAAAGTACACCGATTTTACTCGTTTTATAAGTTGCGAAAACCAGTCGTATTGACCAGAATCGCATATACGAGTGATCCAGATTTCAACAGCAAGGCAAGCATCGGCATATCGGCTTCGCTTGTTTTAAGGATTTATGTTAAATATGAGCTTACAGTTTTATTTCAATAAGTTATAAATAAAATGTCAAGCTTGTTAATGATGCCGCCATTTTTGATAGAAAAAATAAGCAGCCATAGATACCGAAACTGGTCCTTCATGATTCCTTTCCTACCAGCTTTGTCTTTCCCCTTTCCAATTAAATTTCCCATTTCGATACTTTAATAAAGACCAACAATGTCCATGGATATATCCCAGATTTTCAAAAGGTTCAGAAAGTGCCATATATTTGAAATTTTTTGTGATTTAGAGCAGGACATTCACATAGAAAGTGTACGCTTTCCTTTGTGGAATGAAAATGGAATGTATTTGACATATACCCCTACTTTATGGGATGAAGATGTAATAAAATGGATGGATTGATTGAAGCTTTGAGATCGGACACATTTATTTGGTAGTGCGGGATAAAAGTTAATTAAATCATCTTAGGCTAAACCTAAAACGTTTATCAATAAAATTCGTTCTGAAGATGGAAGACACTAATTTTCCCAATTTTATGCAATTCAGGAGCGAGATCGTTAAAACCGTTAAATATTTATCTTTTTTTATGAAGTTGTCTTTTTAAATATAGTCGAATTATTTCTGCAAATATAAGAAAAAAAAAAACTATGTCAGTCCGATCACAGGGGAGATGTGTAAACATCTATTTACACACCAATTAAAATCAAACAGTAAGCGCCATCTATGTATAACAAGCAACTGCTATGGTTGTTATACTTGATGGTTGCAGTTGTTTGCTATACATTCATGGCTCTTTCTGTTGGTTGTTGAATCAGCTAAATAAATTTAAATCATAATCTTTGCACCAATACACTTACATATACCTCACACCGCTTTTCCCTTACGCTGTTTTTGTGATTGTATTGTGAAATAGATTTTTACCCCCAGAGCGCATAGATGTTTACACATCAAAAGTGCGTAAAGAAATAATTATAATTTACGAGTTATGTTCCCGAACAATCTGACCTGACGAATAGATGGCATCAGTAGTTGAAAAAAAAAAACTCCTTTGGTGAAAAGTGACAACCTTATAAAACATATGTCTCAAGTTACAAGGCTTCATGTTGTTAAGCATTTCTGTGGAGCCATCAACAGTAAACAACCTCAGTGAATTTCCATGTTTGAGGTCAAAAAAAAAAAAAAAAAATTTAAATCCATCCACTTGTATAACATTGTTTATTAACAATGAATGGAAACTTTGTTTAATGTTAAAACTTTTTTAGATATAATTAATTTTTGGAGGGAAAAAAAATTTGACAAAATTAAAAAAATTTTAAGGTTATAAAAAAACTTGAATCAGGCTAAATTGCTAACTTGTAAAACGCTAAACGTCATATCGAAAAGTTGCTAAATTATTTCAAGCGAAACCGCATACATCACAAGTAGAGTAAGATCCCATTTCTGTACACTCCAGTTTTGTGATATAAATGCGTTTGGAATCTTGTTTTCATATCAAATATTCAATTACAAACACCTTCATTACTTTTATCGCCACGCAGTTGTCTACCTTTTCGAAAATTATTTTCGTCTAAATAAGTTTTTGGCTCATTTGTTTCGCCCATCTTAATTTTTTCGCCTCAAAAATTTTTTATGCCCTAAAAAGAAAACTTTTTCTTTTGGATAATATTTGAAGATTTGAAAAAATAGAACGCTCTCACAAAATGTATCAGCTGTTTTGTATTTTTTATATAAAAAAAAACCTGTTAAAAATTATAAAAATCGAAATTTACGTCATTATTCAGAATTATCTTAATGTATTAAAAAAGGTTCATGAAATCATAATAGCTTTATCAGAGCTTTCCTCTAACTTTAAAGATGATTTTTATTTAAAAAAAGAAACCTTTTAAAAATTATAAATATCTAAAGTTCGCCATTATTCACAACTATCTCATGAAATTTTTGTAATGATTTTGAAGACGCATATATACATCATAAATGCTGAATGGCATATCTTGTCAAAAAATAGCTTTCTCAGAGCTTTTCTTTGATTTTAAAGATGTAGTTTGCCCTTGCTAGCGCTCGAAATTCGAGTGCAATTTCTAGGCAACTTTATTTTTCAACTTAGCCAATTCACAAACCAACACTTTTTTGGTTTATTTTTATTGTGAATGAAGATAACAAACTCATATAGCGTATGTATAATTTTATGTATGTGTTAATAGCAACTTTAAATGCAATTTACTCAAAATGAAGAAAAAAATTTAAAAATCTGTAAATCCGCAAAACGGCTAAAAAGAAATATCTTTCAAATAATATACGTTTGGTCAAAATCGGGATAAAACGGTAGAACAAAACATCGGTAACAAAAAATCACCTAGCCTATAAGTATTATAGATGACATTCTAGCTCAAACATAAAATCCGAACTACTCTCTTGTGGGTGATAGCTCCATTTCTCATCCATAATCTTCATGAATACCAAAAAATGGTTACTTAAAATCGAGAATCTTAAACTCCTGGCAATGACATGAATGACACGAATGTTGGTTGCTATTTCTTATTTTGTTCAACTGTTAGCAAACATAAGCTGTGTGTATATTTTTTTCCAACTTTTTTTTCTGTCACTTACATCTGTCACGTCATTCAATCTTCAGTTAAGAAATATCCTTTGAAAGAAAAAAAAAACTCATTTATTCCACTGTACATGAAATGGACAATATAGTTTAACTTGTTTCCGTCCTTGCTGTTTTTCATTATTAGAATTATAAGTATTATCTGCCTATTTTGGTTTGACTTTTCCTTTTCGCTTTTTTTTCGTATCTTACACTTAACACTGCATACCAATTTGTTGAATAGGAAATGATGAGTTCGTGGTGACGTTTGTAACTTTTAATGTTGTATTAACGATCAAGGCAGAATTTTTAGCTTGCAGAGCACAAGATAAGAATGAGATCTATATAAATGAAACACGAAAAAAGACCCGAAAAATTTTTAACTATAAATAAACTACAGAATAATGACATACATTTTATGAGAATTATTAACTAAATAACGAAAAGTTGTTGCGATTGATTTATATTACTTTGTGTAGAACTCTCTCCATTAGGGATTTTATGGTATTAGTACAGACTTTCTTATTGTCAATGTACCACTTCAGAGAAACATTTAAGTTTACTGGCAGATTCCAGCGCTCGAAATACGAGTGCAAGTTCTAGGCAGCTTTATTTTTCAACTTAGCCAATTCACAAACCAACACTTTTATGGTTTATTATTGTTGTGAATGAAGATAGCAAACTCATTAACAAACACATTAACAAATTTAATAAAACACACATAGCATATGTATAATTTTATGTATGTGTTAGTAGCAACTTTAAATGAAATTAATCAAAATAAAGGAACAAATTTAAAAATCAGTAAATCTGCAAAACGGCTAAAAAGAAATACCTTTCAAATAATACGCATTTGGTCAAAATCGGGATAAAACGGTAGAAAAAACATCAGTCACAAGAAATCCCTAGCCTATTAATATTATGGATGTTTTATAAAGTTGTCACTTTTCACCAAAGGAATATTTTTCAAACCACCATCTATGCGTCAGGTTATGTTGTTCTGGGACTGCCGTCGAAAATTATAATTATTTCTGCATGCACTTTTTGTTCAGATTCCATTTAGAAACAAATAATTCGACTACATTTTCACCTCATAAAATTATTTTTGCCTAAAAGATTTAACATAAAAAAAATGTTCTTCTCAAAGTTTTCATTGAAAATTTGTAATAAATTTTTTTTTAAAAATATTTTCATTAAAATATTGGTCATTAAGAATTAGTTTTCTCCTCAAAACACATTTTTCATCGTAAACATTTCTAAACATTGCAATACAAATGGATGATTTTTAAATAATTTTTCACCTAACAAAATTTTTTTCACCTCAAAAAATAATTTTGCCTAAAATCTTTAACATTAAAAAAAGTTTTTTTTCCGACTTTCATAACAATTTTTATAAACATTGATTTGGGCGATTTTTAATTTTTTTTTACCTGAAACAATTCTTTTCACCCTCCAAAAAAAAAAATATTATTTCCTAATAAAGTTTTCATTTAGAATTGTATACTTTTCAATATAAATTGAAGATTTTTAAAATATTTTTTCACTTCATAAAATTATTTTTCCCTAAAAGAGTTTTAACATTAAAAAATGTTCTTCTTAAAAAGTCTTTATAAACATTGCAATACCAGTGGATCATTTATTAAATATTTTTTCGAATTAAACATGTTTTTACATCAAAAATTTTTTTGCACCAAAAAATTTTTATTTTGAGCTGAAAGAAAATTTTATTTTTTGGCATCAAAAAATTTCTTATCTTTAAAAAAAAAGTTTTTAACATCAAAATTATTTATATTGCAATCAATTAAAAATTGTTTTTTCCAAACGGTTTTCAAAATTTTTTTCACCACAAAAAATTATTTTTCCTAAAAAAGTTTCCATTCAAAAGTTTTTATACCCTATACCACTATGTGGTTTGGGTATAATGACTTTGTGCTGCTGTTTGTAACAACCAAAAATATTTGACCTACACCCATCATTAATTATACCGATCGAATCAGAATCACTATCTGATTCGATTTAACGATGTCCGTCCGTCCGTCCGTCCGTCCGTCTGTGTGTCCATGTAAAGCTTGTAATCAAACTGCAGGTCGCAAATATGAATATATTTTGATGAAATTTGGTATATAAGCTTTTATCGGCCATGGCATGAACGCTATTGAAATTGGTGAGAATCGGTCCATGTTCAGACCTAGCCCGCATACAAATTACCCCTATGAAATAGACATAAATTGCCATAAGATCCAAATTGTCATATAGATCTTACTCAAATTGGGTTTGTATACGTTCATTACATCTATTAATGAGTAGTCCAAAAATGATCCCTTTGGCCCCATACAGACTGCTTCCCGATCTTCACTTAAATCTATTAAAAACAAAAATAATGCACTGATTCTTCTCAAATTTTGTTTGTATATATTTTTGCAAAATACAAGAGACTTTACCAAGCATGATCAGGATTGGTCCATTTTTGGACCTAGTCCCCATATAGATATAGCATCCGATATGAACTTTTTCATATCTGCAGCCAAAAAAATTAATAAAAATCCCACTCAAATTTGGTTTTTGCTTATTTTCTATGTCCAGTTAGTTGGGCCTAAGAGATAGGGTTTCTAAACGCATGGTATAGGGTATCATATAGTCGGTCTAGACCGACTATAATTTTCTTACTTGTTATAAACATAGCGATGCAAGTCGATGATTTATTAAATATTTCTATGTATAAAAATTTCGCTTCACCCAAAAAAAAATTGTTTTCCAAAAATGTTTCTTCCTGAAAGCAAATTTTTTTTCAACTCAAAAAATTGTTTCTCATAAATATTGCAATATCGTAAAAGTGGATATTTTTATACCCTATACCACTATGTGGTTTGGGTGTAATGACTTTGTGCTGCTGTTTGTAACTACCAAAAATATTTGACCTAGACCCATCTTTTATTATACCGATCGAATCAGAATCACTATCTGATTCGATTTAACGATGTCCGTCCGTCCGTCCGTCCGTCTTTGTGTCCATGTAAAGCTTGTAATCAAACTGCAGGTCGCAAATATGAATATATTTCGATGAAATTTGGTATATAAGCTTTGATTGGCAATAGGATGAACGCTATTGAAATTGGTGAGAATCGGTCCATGTTCAGACCTAGCCCCCATACAAATGACCCCTATGAAATCAACATAAACTGCCATAATGTCCAAATTATCATAAAAATCTTAGTCAAATTGGGTTTCTATGTGTTTATTACATCCATTAATCAGTAGTCCAAAAATGATCCCTATGGAACAACTCTTAGTCATAGGCCCCATATAGAGCTCCTTCCCGATGTTCACTTAAATCTCTCAAAAAACAAAAATATTTCACTGATTCTTCTCAAATTTTGTTTGTATATATTTTTGCAAAATACAAGAGACTTTACCAAACATGGTCAGGATTGGTCCATTTTTAGGCCTAGTCCCCATATAGATATAGAATCCAATATGAACTTTTTCATATCTGCAGCCAAAAAAATTAATAAAAATGCCACTCAAATTTGGTTTATGCTTATTTTCTATATATAGTTATAGTTAGAGATAGGGTCTCTAAACGCATGCTATAGGGTATCGTATAGTCGGTCTAGACCGCCTATAATTTTCTTACTTGTTTTAAAATATTTTTTTCGCATTAAACTTGTTATTACGTCAAAAAATTTTTTTCACCTAAAAATTTTTATTTTTTTATTTTTTATCAAAAATTTCTTCAAAATTTTTTTTCTTTAAAAAAGTTTTTAACATCAAAATTGTTTATAAACATTGCAATAAATTAAAAATTATTTTTCCCAAACGGTTTTCAAAATTTTTTTCACCCAAAAAATTATTTTTCCTAAAAAAGTTTCTATTCAAAAGTTTTTATAAACATTGTGATGCAAGTTCGATGATTTATTAAATATTTCTATGTATAAAAATTTCCCTTCACCCAAAAAAAAAAAAATTTTTCACCGCAAATTTTTTTTCACCTCAAAAAATTGTTTTCCAAAAATGTTTCTTCCTGAAAAGGTTTTTAATATTAAAACTCGTATTCAATTGACTGTAATTTGTTTTTTACCATAAAAATTATTTATAAATAATAAATTAATATTTTTTTATAAACATTGCTATATAATTGGACGGCTTTCAAAACTTTTCACCACAAAAATTATTTTTTCCTAAAAAAGTTTTCATTCAAAATTGTTTATAAACATTGCAATACAAGTCGATGATTTTTTAATATTTTTTCACCTCCTAAAATTTTTTTCCCTAAAAGGTTTTAACATTGAAAAAAAATTTTTTCCTCAAAGTTTTCATTAAAAATTTCTCATAAACATTGCGATATCGTAAAAGTGGATATTTTTAAATATTTTTTTTTCGCATAAAACATGTTTTTACGTCAAAAAATTTTTTTCACCTAAAATTTTTTATTTTGTGCTAAAAGAAAATTTTATTTTTTTAGCATCAAAAAATTTCTTAAAAAAATTTTTTTGCTTTAAAAAAGTTTCCCAAACGGTTTTCAAAATTTTTTTCACCACAAAAAATTATTTTTCCTAAAAAAGTTTCGATTCATAATTTTTTATAAACATTGCGATGCAAGTCGATGATTTATTAAATATTTCTGTGTATAAAAATTTCTCTTCACCAAAAAAAAAAGTTTTTTCACCTCAGAATTTTTTTTTTCAACTGAAATCAATTTTTTTTTCACCTCAAAAATGTTTCCAAAAATGTTTCGTCCTAAAAAGGTTTTTAATATCAAAACTCTTATTCAATTGAATGAAATTTGTTTTTTAACATAAAAATTATTTATAAACAATAAATTAATATTTTTATAAACATTGCTATGCAATTGGACGGTTTTCAAAACTTGCCACAGCAAAATTTTTTCCTAAAAAAGTTTTCATTCAAAATTATTCATATACATTGCAATACAGGTCGATGATTTTTTAAATATTTTTTCACTTCCTAAATTTTTTTCCTTAAAACGTTTTAACATTAAAAAAATTTTTTTTTCCCTCAAAGTTTTCATTTTAAATTTCTCATAAACATTGCGATATCGTAAAAGTGGATATTTTTTAAAATATTTTTTTTTCGCATTAAACATGTTTTTACGCCAAAAAATTTTTTTTCATCAAAAAATTTTTATTTTTAGCTGAAAGAAAATTTTATTTTTTTTAGCATCAAAAATTTATTTCAAAAATTTTTTTTCTTTAAAAAAGTTTTTAACATCAAAATTGTTTATACACATAGCAATAAATTATTTTTCCCAAACGGTTTTCAAAATTTTTTTCACCACAAAAAATTATTTTTTCTAAAAAAGTTTCCATTCAAAATTTTTTGTAAACAAGTCGATGATTTATTAAATATTTCTATGTATAAAAATTTCTCCACCCAAAAAAAATTTTTTTTCGCCTAGGAATTTCTTTCTCAATTGAAAGCAAATTTTTTCACCTCAAAAAATTGTTTTCCAAAAATGTTTTTTTCCTAAAAAAGTTTTTAATTTTTGAATGAAATTTGTTTTTTAACATAAAAATTATTTATAAACAATAAATTAATATTTTTTTTATAAACATTTCTATGCAATTGAGCGGTTTTCAAACATTTTCACCACAAAAATGATTTTTTCCTAAAAAAGCTTTCACCCAAATTATTTATAAACATTGCAATACACGTTGATGATTTTTTAAATATTTTTTCACCTCTTAAATTTTTTTTTGCGTAAAACGTTTAACATTAAAAAAAAATTTTTTTTCCTCAAAGTTTTCATTTAAAATTTCTCATAAACATTGCGTTATCGTAAATTTTTTAAATATTTTTCACCTAAAATTTTTTTTCCACTCAACATTAGAAATAAGTTTTCTCCTCCAGGTACATTTTTCATTAAAAATTATTTATACATTGCAATATAAGTGTATGATTGAAAAAAAAGGTTTTTTCACTTCAAAAAATTATTTTTTCCCAAAAAAGTTTTAACATTAAGAAAAGTTTTCCTCCAACTTTGTAACTGAATGGTGAACGGTTTATAATTTTTTTACATCCTAAAATTGTTTTAATTTTTCAACAAAAAAACCTCTTTCATAAAGATTGAGATTGATTGAGGTGGATGATTTTTAAAATGATTTTCAGCATTAAATAATAATATTTACTTCAAAACTTCTTTAAAAAAATATTCAGTATACATAGGTTGCTTCAAAAAAAATGTTTAATTTTTTTCCCTCTTACCCCCTGAAATGTTTTTATTTAATAAAAAAAATCCTCGTCAAAGATGGGCGTTCCAGTTCAACTCTAAGAGGTCGCTATTTTAGTTTTAGTTTCCCATTTAATTAACATAGGAAAAAATCCTTTTTATCCAAAATTGGATTTACATATAATTAACGTAATATTTTATAAGAAACCATTATGTTATATTCTTAAAGTTGAGTCTTTAAGCTTTTCAAAACGCTATTAGAAAGTATGGTTATCATAACTAGAAGACTGGTTACAGCCATCAAAAAATTGCTAAATTTTAAACTGCGGAGACATTGCTTGTAATAATTCCTTATTTGCATAATTTCTAAAAAGTTTTACTACACACTTACATCACATTTCTAATAGCGTTTTGCAAAGCTTAAAGACTCAGCTTCAAGAATATACTAGCAGATTCCAGCCCTCAAAATTCGAGTGCAAATTCTAGGAAATTTTATTTTTTCATTAAATAAAGACCCTAAAGGTATTCTAATCAATTATAGCCAATTCACAAATCAACACAAAAAACAAACTCATTTTTATTACAAACACCTTAACAAATTTAATAAGCATACACATAGCATATGATAATTTTATGTATGTGTTAGTAGCAACTTTAAATGCAATTTACTCAAATTAAAGGAATAAATTTAAAAATCTGTAAATCTGCAAGACGGCAAAAAAGAAATACCTCTCAAATAACATACGTTTGGTCAAAATCGGGATAAAACGATAGAACAAAACATCGGCCACAAGGAATCGCTTAGCCTATTAATATGATAGATAATGGTTTCTTATAAAAATTGCGTTAATTATAAGTAAATCCAATTTTGGTTAAAATGGAATTTTTCCCATGTTAATTAAATGGGATAATAAAATTAAAATAGCGACCTCTTAGAGTTGAGCTGGAACACCCATTTTGGTGAGGATTTTTTTTTATATTAAATAAAAACAAGAAATTAAAAATTTTTTTTTGAAACGTCCTAGTATACCCTGAATATACTTTCCGCATTCGTTTAATATCTCACGGAATGTGATTGGCCTCCTGGCCAGTTGATTTAACTTATTAGATGTAGCGTATCAGGCTGTAGCTATTGACCGTCATATATTTATTTATTTATTTTTTTTTAATAAATTTTTTTGCAACATCTTATTTTAGTTTTTGAACATTTCACATTCATTCTTTGTTGATTTTATTGTTGAAATGTGAGTGTTTTAAATTTTATGAAAGTGTTGGCTTGTTAGTTAGCTGCCTTGGACGGCTAACTTGACTGTTTGTTCGTTCGTTCGTTCGTTCTTTGGGTGTCTAAGGCATTTTTAACTTGAAAGTTCAAATACCGTTATACTATAGTGTCATGATTGTTGTCCAATGCACTCATCGTTTCAAGCAATCTTATCAAGTTGTAGATTCTATTCTTTTTTTTTGCATCTTCTTTTACTTGTGATTTTGCTGCTTTACTGGGGTTTCACGTCTTTCTCTGTGAGATAAGTGGTGGGCACTTTTAATTTTTGGTTTTATTTGGTTTTTAGTTCAAAATAATATAACAAGCCTGGCCGCCTGCTGTTGTTCAAATGTCTGTCTTTCTTAGCTTATTTTTATTTTTTATTTCATTTAAATTTTTTTTTTTGCAAATTCCATTCATCTCTTTTAGTTTTCTTAATTTGTTGCTGTAAAATAAAACTTCTGCTCTTACACTTGTGCACTTGTCCATTGCAATTGTCCTAGTCGTACTGCTGTTAGTTAGCCTTACAATTGCATTGAAACATAATCCTTTGGTATTAAACTTGTTCAGATTTAATGAAGTTTAAAGCTTCTTTGGTCTGGCCTTATTTTTTTTGCATAAAATATCAAGTGTTGCAATATTACAAAGCCTTTTCATCTTTTATGCTTATTATATATTTTTTTTCTATGGAGAGTTAAATTTATGGCGTGTTTAAGGAAATTGTTTAGTTAATTATCAAATGTAAATGTTACATTCTATCTCAGCACAAAAAGAAATATATTAAATTTGTGTCTGCCATAATTTAATCAAGTTAAGTAAATGTTGATGTTTTCAAAAGAAAAAGAAAATTAAATTAAGAAGAAGAACAAGAACAAGAACATTGTTTCTAAAACAAATTTCAACAACTTTATTAACATTGAGCTGAAGTTTGAATGGTTGCTTGATTTTCTTGGTTTTTGCTTGAAAAGTTCTATTCAGATACAAACATTTTATAAGTTCATAATAAACATGACCAAAAAAATAAATGTTAACCAAATTGTAAATAGTTGTAAGAAAGTGTTAGAGGTCGGCAAGGTGCTAAAGGAGGAGAGTTGAAACATTATTCGAAAATTTCAACCATTTGATATACAATCATTGGGTGGTTCGAAAAAAAAAGTTGAGCCAGTCACCCCCTGGGATTAAAGATTAGTTGAAGCTGATTCCAGAAAAAAATTTTTTTTTTATTTTTGCCACGTCCCTGGATACCGCTTTTTTAGTTTTTTTTTTTTGTTCATTACGTCGCCATTTGTACTGCATACCGTTGTTCATGGATTCATTTCAGCTACATTTTTTTACTCTGACGTCAAATTCTAGTTGTGACTTTAACAATCTGGTTCCTATCCACCCTAATGCCAATTTTTTTTAAACAAACTTAATGAAACTTTTGTTTTTGGTGAAAAGTAAAGCGGCTTTAATTTTATGATACTTTTACCAATAAGTTATGGACGGTACAACTTTTTTCAGACCAATTC
>OY821521.1:52618260-52800707 GCA_963682025.1 Cordilura impudica
TTTTCATTTTTCATTTTCCATTTTTAGTTTTTCAATTTTCATTTTCCATTTTTCAATTTTCAATTTTCAATTTTCATTTTCCATTTTTCAATTTTCAATTTTCATTTTTCATTTTTCATTTCCCATTTTCCATTTTTCAAATTTCATTTTCCATTTTCCATTCTCCATTTTTCATTTTTCATTTTTCATTTTTCATTTTTCATTTTTCATTTTTCATTTTTCATTTTTCATTTTTAATTTTTCATTTCCCATTTACTATTTATACTCTAGTGGTATGTGGTTTGGGTATAATGACTTTGTGCTGCTGTTTGTAACAACCAAAAATATTTGACCTACACCCATCTTTAATTATACCGATCGAATCAGAATCACTATCTGATTCGATTTAACGATGTCCGTCCGTCCGTCCGTCCGTTTGTGTGTCCATGTAAAGCTTGTAATCAAACTGCAGGTCGCAAATACGAATATATTTTGATGAAATTTGGTATTTAATCTTTTATCGGCCATGGGATGAACGCTACTGAAATTGGTGAGAATCGGTCCATGTTCAGACCTAGCCCCCATACAAATGACCCCTATGAAATCAACATATATAGCCATAAGATCCAAATTATCACACAAATCTTAGTCAAATTGGGTTTGTATGTATATATTACATCCATTAATCAGTAGTCTAAAAATGATCCATATTGGACAACTCTTAGTCATAGCCCTCATATAGAGCTGCTTCCCGATCTTCACTTAAATCTATCAAAAAACAATAATGTTGCAGTGATTCTTCACAAATTTTGATTGTATATATTTTTGCAAAATACAAGAACCTTTACCAAACATGGTCAGGATCAGTCCATTTTTGGGCCTAGGCCCTATATAGATATAGCATCCGGTATGAACTTTTTCATATCTGCAGCCGAAAAAATTAATAAAAATCCCACTCAAATTTGGTTTGTGCCTATTTTCTATATCCAGTTAGTTGGGCCTGAGAGATAGGGTATCTAAACGCATGGTATAGGGTATCGTATAATTTTTTATTAATTATTAATTTTTAATATTTAATTTTAATGATTAAACAAGTAAGAAAATTATAGTCGGTCTAGACCGACTATACGATACCCTTTACCATGCGTTTAGAGACCCTATCTCTTAGGCCAAACTAACTGGACATAGAAAATAAGCAGAAAACAAATTTGAGTGGGAGTTTTATTACTGTTTTTGGCTGCAGATATGAAAAAGTTGATATTGGATGATATATCTATATGGGGCTAGGTCCAAAAATGGGCCGATCCTGACCATGGTTGGTAAAGTCTCTTGTATTTTGCGAAAATATATACAAACAAAATTGGAGAAGAATCAGTGCAATATTTTTGTTTTTTGATAGATTTAAGTGAAGATCGGAAAGAAGCTCTATATGGGGCCTATGAGTAATAGTTATCCCATAGGGATCATTTTTGGACTACCGATTAATGGATGTAATAAACACATACAAACCCAATTTGACAAAGATTTATATGATAATTTGGATCTTATGGCAATTTATGATGATTTCATAGGGGTCATTTGTATGGGGGCTAGGTCTGAACATGAACCGATTCTCAGAAATTTCAAAAGCGTTCATCCCACGGCTGATGAAAGCTTCTATACCAAATTTCATCAAAACATATTCAAATTTCCAACCTGCGGTTTGATTACAAGGTTTACATGGACACACAGACGGACGGACGGACGGACGGACGGACACAGTTAAATCGATTCAAAAAGTGATTCTGATTCGATCGGTATAATAAAAGATGGGTCTAGGTCAAATATAAAAATATGTGGTAAAACTTGCTTAGGCCAATGTGACACGTACAGTATTAATATACACACAACTATAATAATTTCAACAATACGTAGAATTACAACATATACAACATATCTTAAGAAAAACAACAAACACACTGAAAAATTTTATTTTTTCAAGAGTTTTTTCAAAGTTTCATTCTTAGCTCGTGAACCCTTTGACCGATTTTGACGATCTTAAATATCAACTCCTTTGGGATGTTAATAAACGATTTTATACCAAAATGAACGGTCTAGTTTAGATATTGATCGTGATTTCCACAGACAGACGGACAGACGGAGAGACGGACAGACGGTCATTGGTAAATCGACTTTCCTTGTTATGAGGATCAAGAAAATATATTTGATGATTTCCACAGACAGACGGACAGACGGTCAGACGGTCATCGGTAAATCAACTTTCCTTGTTATAAGGATCAAGAAAATATATTTTTTTGGGGCCTCACGAATTTATTTCGATGCGTTACAAACGGAATGACAAACCTATATATACCGTCTGCCACTGAGGTGTGGAGGGTGTAATGATACAAATATAAGTTCAAAACTATGACGACTTAAAAGGAGTAGAGCACATACATACTATATAAAAAGAACACATAACAAAAAACACGTGACTGCACAGACTGATTAAAACACGAACACATTAAATATACAGGTAGACGTGAAGAACACAAAGTGAAATTACATAAAACAATCAAAAAACAACTTGCATTAGCCAGCAAAATAGCAAAGTATATTAGTGATCAGGAACATCAGCAACATAATTAAAATTGACAGCAGGGTTACTGCAAAAAGTAATAAACTACAACTCTATAAACGTTTTTCCTATAAATTCTCTATCAAAAGTATCTGGAGGGGATCCGAAAAGAAGATTCTGACATCACGCTAAAGATATTGTGGTTTGCAACCATTAATCAAATATTACGGAAGAGATTTTTTAATTTTATGAATTGTCTTGTGCTCCAAGGAGGACCAGATTGGTTGGAAACGGTAAACTTCGGGATACATTCATTCATGTAAATTAGAACAGGGGCCAAATCATCGCATTTGATATCGAGTAAAATCAATCGAAATTTCATATTTTGGTTTGTTATTTGAAGAAGACGGACAAACGCTCGACCACGATTCGCTTTTCTTCTTAATCTGAGGCCATAATTCTTGAAATGTGAAAAAGGAAAATTATTCGCAGCATTTTATTTTGGGATATAAAAAAAATGATTTCGATCGAAAAATTTCGATAACGAATGCGGTGATTTGGCTCCAGTTTCGTAGAATAAATTAATCGTTGAATCAATTGATGTTGGGATATGTAGCTCCAATGAATTCATACCATAATAATATACAATAAAATGTTGGTTATTATTTTCAAGATTAATATTTATAAATGAAAATATTTATGTAGTTATTTAAAAAATAATAGTAGTTAATAATTTAATAATTTAAATCGTTTTTAATTGCCCTTAAAAAAGGTTTTATGTTGTTTGAGTTACATTTGAGAATGAAGGACAAATTCAAATTTAATTCTATGGTAGGATATTAACATGAGACAAAGAGTAGTCTGTTGGCGCATTAACATAAATTAAATCTAAAAGCCTTTAATGATCGTTATGAACACCATTAATTCGAAAAAGGCATAAGTCTGATAAATTATTAATAATTATCTTCATATGATACGGTAGGAGTATAGTAAAAAGAATCAATTAAAAATGTCCATGATATTAATGGCTAAATTCTCAAAATCTTCAGGATTAGATTTTGTTACAACTATGCTCTATTCCAAAATACTATTTATCAACGTTTCACTTTGCACTTATCAAATTAAATTTTTTGGCAAAGTGATAAGTGTTTCTGTTCCAAAATATTCTTTGCAAATTTCATTTTGCACTAAGCAAATTTCTGTAAAGTCTTTGCGCTCTCCTGCAGAGTAAGTGTACAAAGTGTTCCACAAAGCATTTAATCATCTTTACACTTATCACTTTACACTTTGCATAGCTAAGTCACCTATTACATAGGGCAACACTAATTCTGCGGTATAAGAATTGTTACTAAATTTTGCTACATATGCTGATGAAGACCTAAGTCTATAATTCACTTTTTGTGGATTGACTCTGGTTTTCGAGATAAACAGCTATTTAAAAAATGAAGGAGGCTTCACCATATATTTTAGCATAACTCAAGAACGGTTTGTCCGATTTGGTTAAATAAAATATACGAAAATCCACAGCTAAATTACCTCCAAGTTATATTAATTAGGACAACAGTTTCGGAAATATTCGTAAATTTTTCCGAATAAATAATTTTTTTGATGTAAAATTTAAATATCTTTGTTGTTTTAAAAATTTTTTTAATCTTAGGTTAAAAACATAGATATGTTGCAAATAAAACAAGCCATATTTAGTTAAAATCGATTTTGTTAATTTACAATTTAGTGATGGTATCTCATTTTCTTAAAAATTTCTAGAATAAATTTTGTTCTATTATTAACTATTTCTGCAGTAATGTTTGTTCCTGATGGAAATCCCATACAAAATTTCATTTAATAATAATTATTAATTAATTAATAATAATTATTAATTATTAATAATTATTAATGTTAGTAGCCATGCGTAAAATGGGCGGATTCGGAAAAGTTGGCGTGGCACCTCCCATACGAAGTAAGTATTCAATATCATATATATCAAGTATTATGATAGGGTCAGCTTTGCAAATTTGTCCGTTATTAATGTAGTAGTCGGACAACAAATGGGTGGGATCAGAACAATGCGCGTGGCAACCCACACAAAAAATAAATATTATTAGGTTTGTGAATCTTCGTGAGTCCATAAGTTATTCGTGTAATTATTCGAACAAAAAATGGTTGTGATCGGACCAAGGGGTGTGGCATGGCCCATATAAAGAAAATATATAATATCATATAACTGGAGTACTATAAAAGGGAAAGGCTTCACATTTTGTAAGAGTCCATCAGACATTAATATAAGTAGTCGGTTAAAAATGGGCGGGATATGATTATTGGGGTGGCAGCTCCCATACAAAAAATTTTAACTACTATGACAGCGATAGTCTTCAATCTTTCGAAAAGTACATGAATGTGAGTAGGCATGGAAAATATGGACAGAATGGCCAAATCAAAAAAGCGCCAAAAACAAAAATCGCCAAGACCGAAAATCGCGAAAAACAAAAATCACCAAAAGCAAGCATTGAAATAAAAAATATATGAAATAAATAAAACAAAATGTTTGGATTGTAGCATACGAACTTCGTAGTGTCAGTAAGTCTCGACAAGTCGTAGCGAAGCACGACATGGCATACTAGTATATTGTACAAATCGGTGTTGGGGCAGTGCAGATATTGGCAGTTTATTTCAAACTACAGTTATAGTAGCAATTTTTTTTGTTTATGAAATCTTATTATTTATATTAGTGTATTGTGATAAGTATTATATATCGTTGGATAGCTTTTCAAAACAACCTTTTCACAACAAGATATGAAAGAATGTGTTATTACTAAGCAAGTTTTGAAGTTATTTAAGAATATCTTTGATTTTTGTAGCGTTTTTTATAGGAGATTGGACATTTACAGAGGGTTCCATCCGGATTATCTTCCTTGTGGGTTAAAATGATTTTGTACTTGTACTTTGAGTACATCACCACTTTTCAATCGGTCTGTCCATTTTTTAACGAGAGTTGAAAGAGAACTGTGTCATTTTTCATTTCTTACATATGGGATGTTTCATGTCAAGTGATCCAACTTTTAAAACCGATGTTTTCCAATCGGAATGAAGTTTGACCAATGGTAGTACTATTGGATAGTAGTTTAGACACAATTTTTCAAAAAGATCGGTCTAGAACACTCTGAGTTAGAGGTGATCAAAATTTGACATTTTGAACAAACAGTTGTTTTTTCTCATCCTTGTAACTTTTTACCTATTGTTCTTAGCAACATTTGTCCCAAATAGTTTAGGTAGATATTTCTACACTCTTTCGGAAAAAAAATTTAAGAAAAATAAAAAAAATTTTGTGACTTTTTTTTCAAAATCAAAAAAGGAAATTATTTTTTTTTGGGCTCAAAAGAAAGTTTAGGTTTTTCCTTTAAGAGCTTTTTCGTCGCTTAGTGGGATGCGAGTGGGATATCTATAAAAAAAATGTTTGTAACTAAAGACAACGGTTTTTCAATTTTTAGCATACCAGTGTGGAAATGTTTCCAAACCCTTAAAAATAAAGCATACACTGAGAAACTAGACAAATTAGCCTTTCCGACACATACATACCTAACTAAAATTTCATACCTTCGATACTGTAATACCCGCTATATGCCAACCTCAGGAAAAAATTACTTTTTTTCTGTAGAATTGTTGAAAATTTTTTTTATTTATTTGAACCCAAAAAAAAAAAAAAATTTTTTTTTCTTTTTTTGAAAAGAAGTAAAAAAATTTTTGATTTTGAAAAAAAAGTAAAAATTTTTTTTTTCGAAAGATTGAAGAAATAGCTATCTAAACTATTTGGGACAAATTTTGCTAAGAACCAGTGTTGCCATTTTAGCATTTTAGTTGCTAGATTTAGCAACTTTTTTTGTCGTTTAGCATCCAAAATTTATGAAAAGATGCTAGATGCTAACTTAGCATCTTTTATTAATAAAAAGTTGCTTTTAGCATCTTTTTTTTTGATTTTTTTCATTATTTTTGAATATAGAATTTTAATTTTAATGGTATTGATAATTTTTAATTTCTCAAAGTGTAATTCGAGAATTTTGGGATTTTTCTTTTTACCACTCTGCTCGTTTCTTTCAACAAATATAACAAAACATTTTGAAATAGAAGAATGTAAACACCAACAACAGTTTTTAATGAATTAAAAAGCCGATTTCCAAAAAATATAATTGTATTAAAAAAATGCCAAAATTTTTTAATACAAAACACATTAAACCGCGTAAAAGAACCGATAACCAATATATTAGAAGAGTTTAAATTTAGATCATCTGAAACAGAAAAAATTCAAATCCAATGGAGTTATATCACAGAACAATATTGGGATACAACACTGAATACAACCTCTTTATGGGTTGAAGTTAACAAAAATTCTATTGGCGAAAATCCATTTAAAGAGTTATCAATATTTGTGTTGTCTTTATTAGTTTTGTCTTCCTCAAAAATCGAAGTTGAACGTTTGTTTAGTTTAATGGCTTTAGTTAAAAGCAAACTTTGAACAGAAAAATTCCGAGTTATGTAATATGTTATGTTCTGTAATACGTATAAATGAAGGTTTGAAATTGAAAAATGGGTGCTATTACACTTACAATATACCGAGCGATGTCGTTGATGAAAGTTGATCGCCAGAAAAATATCAGAGCAAAGAAGACCATGAAGATGAACACATCACAGAAATATTAGATTCCATAAACAATTATTGTAATATAATCGTATCTTTTGATGATGTAAATTCTGTTATATTTGAAATTAAAAAAAAAATACCTCTCAAATTAAAAATATTTAATTTAAAATTAAAAAAACTCGATTTGATATTAAAAAAAATTACAAATGAAATCCAAAATAATTTTAATAAAAATTCAAAAACTATAAATCGAAACTTATGTTTTATATCAATTCTTCGATTTAAAAACCAAAGAATTTATTAATAAGTATTTAATTTTTCAATATAAAGGTAATTAAATTTGAAAAAAAAAATTTTTTGTATCTTTTTTTTTGACTCCAGTACGTTTTAGCATCTTTTTTTTTTTGCAATTTAGCATCTTTACAATTTCAAATTATGGCAACACTGCTAAGAACAATAAGGTAAAAAGTTACATGGATGAGAAAAAACACCTGTTTGGTCAAAATGTCAAATTTTGACCCCTCTAACTCAGAGAGTTCTGGACCAATCTTGTTGAAAAATTGTGTCTAAGCTACTATACGACTAATATGACTAACCTTGGTGCAAATTTTTATTTTATTTTATTTTATTTTATTTATTTATTTGATATTTATTACAATCAAAATTATAAAAAAACTTAAAATTATAGCATTAGCAGCTTAGGCTATCGGCTTTACATATATTTTGTGTACATGGTTGATAGAAATAATTGCTGATTTTTTTTTTAAAGTATCTGATATAAAGAAATTTTTTCAAATTATTTTACTTTGACAAATTAAATACATTACTATTAAAAATAGGCCAGCCCATGGTACATTTTCTAAGCTTAAATTATGTTAAAAAATGTACTAAGCGTAAGTTCGATGCGACTCAAATTCAATGTAATACTCCTTTTTCTACATTAATATACTTTTGGAAATGTGTTCCCACAAGGACACCTGGAAATCAACAGAGCGAATTTCTCCCATTCGTATGGAAATTTAAAAGTTGTTGGTGCCTTCTTTGGTTTTAGCATTCACTATGTCGATGAAAATATTTATACTGTTTACTTTCCGGTGTTTTAAAGTTTTACTAGCATATGCCGTCGATTGTTGTTTCGTCCTTGTTTACATTGGTATATTTATTTATATTTTTAAGTGGATTCCAAATATTCCGTTTATCTAGAGTCAGTCAATTAAGTTTTTATGCAAGCGAGTAGCTTATCCTTATAACATAAAAAAATATATATTCACTGTACAACGATGAAAAAAATCACATTTTTAAAAGAAAATATTGAAAATTTTATTTCGAAACAATAAAAAAACAAAAAAAAAAAGAGAAACCTAACTTCTTTAAATAACAACAACTTAAGCGAAAATATCCTCAAAAATATATCAAGAAGAGGTAATTAATTTTTTCATAGGTTAAACAGTTAATTATTCAATGTTCAATGCTTAGTTGGAAAGCCTTTAATTGTTATGACTACTTTTAGACGGTTTTGCATCAATGACACCAGGTTCGTGGTAACGCTCGATGGTATTTGCTCCCACTCTTTTAAAAGGGCATTTTTCAAGTCTTCTTTGCTTCTTATGTCGTGATTTCTGATTTGGCGCTCCAGGTGGACCCACAAATGCTCAATACGATTAATATCTGGCGACTGAGGTGGGGTTTTAAGTTGTTTTTTACTTTATAGAGGAACCACTCTTTGACAATAAGCGAACACAAGTGACTCGGCAATCTCAAGTTTAGCACCACTTTATTCAAGTTATTTTTTAAAATATTTAAATAGACAAACCGATCCATTATACCATCTATAAAAACAAGTTTTCTCACTCCAGAGGCAGCCATACACCCCCAAACGAGTACTGATCCACCACCGTGTTTGACTGTGCCTATCATGTTCGTGGCTCAAGTTCGCCATACCTTGGCTCGTCCATCTGATCCGAATTTGGTTTCGTCTGAAAAAGTAATGGTCTTCCAAAAGCTTTGGGCGGCTGTATCATATTGTTTTGCGTAACAGTCTCTTTTTTCGGTTTATTGGGCTTACAAACAGCTTTTTGCAAATGTGACGGTTATGGTATCCAACCGAATGGAATACTTTGCGAATTGTTGCTGTAATACAAACTTTTCCCACCTCATTTTCAATTTCCATCTGTAATTTTGGTGCAGAAATTTTCGAATTTTTTTTGCATATTGGGCACCATAATTTGTTTCTCACTGGGTGTGAATGTGGTTGCCCGAGCAGATCTTGGCTTGTTATTATTATTTCCTTGCTTTCTGTACCTTTTTATTGTTTTTTGGACGGTTGCGTGACTTTTTCACACCAATTCTGCTATTTGTCTTTTAGTTTTGTGCTCCAGGTAGAGTGTTATTATCACTTCTCTGAGGTCCGAAGACAATTCTTTGCCCCGTGGTGCCATTGGTACTATTTGATGTATATTTTTAATGTATTTTTTTTCCCAATATACAACCAAAACTTTTAAAAACACTGTAAATCCACCTTACACGCAAAGACCGGAATTAACTGTGCGTTTTGCATACAAACTTTATTGACTATTTTTATATCAATCAGAAAATCAATTGCTTGCAAATCTAACGGTGCTTTAAAAACTGATTATTCTAACTAGATGCTGGAAGCTAACATAATAAACAACAGAACAGAAAAATAAAGACGGCAAAGTAATACAGCGTGTGCGAAAAATTTTGAATTGAATTTTGATTTACAGTCTGCATACAAACTTTATTGACTGACTGTATATAAGCAAAAAATGTTTTCGCTTGTATAAAATATTTAATTTATATCGGAGGTGCCACAACCTCTTTTTTATTTTATATAAGTACACACATCAACACTCAGGGGATGTACGCTATTAATGCAGAGCATTGTGTGGATATCAGGAAAATATGTTATGGGTAGTAAGAAAGAGGAAGTAGCTTTTGTGGATATTTGACTTGAAATTATCTATACAGCAAGTGACAGGAAAGACCACAGCGGGAAGTTTGTTGTTCCACTTGTGTCTTGTGCGGCTAATAAATGAATTTTCAAGGCAATTCGTGGTGCCCACATTGGGTTAGAATTGCTTGTTTTCTTGAATTAATTAAAAATTCAAAATTTAAGTGTCATCAAAACTGTTGATACCCTGTTAAAGTATATGAAAATTTACATCACTTGTCGCTAAAATTAATGTCAAACATGCACTGGTGTTTTTGCAGTGAAACTTAGTATTCCGACTTTATTGAATTTTTTTGTGCAAAATGGCTGAAAAAGGTGAAAATTTCGCCTAGTAAAAATGTATTTATTTAAAAAAGTATTTCTAAAATAAACAACTTTGCTATGGAACCATCAAGCTCAGGTTAATTTGCAAATATTTAGTTAATATTTGTGCAATAAATTGTGTGTGAAAGTGTGTTGTGCAAGAAAAAAAATAAGAATTTTTATATTTTAAGTGGACATGTAGTTATTAGTCGTGTACATTCGTGTCGTAATTTGTAGTTTATTCTAAAGATGGTACATCTTAAAAGCTAGGCATCTTTTTGTGCAAGTCCTACATCAGTCAAATTATCAAGATTTCATATTGATCTAGCGACTGTTGCAGTTGTCTGTGTTTTGTTGCTTTTTTATGTAAGTGGCAGGCTAGAACTGATTATGAAAAGAGAATTGCAACTGAAAGAAAAAAGAAATTCGGAAAAAATTTAAAAAGAGTATGGGCTTATATTTGACCAACGAATGATGGAAATACGGCAAGAAGTGTTTTCCAAAATGCTTACAAACCGGCCGAAACAATCAAAAATTGAGTTTAATTGAAGAAAAACGAGTAAGGAAATTATAGTCGGTCTAGGCCAACCATACGATACTCTTTAGCTAAATTCGCCTGATTTCTAGCCCTATCATACGCTTTTCATTGGCCAATATTCTGTAACTTTTGAACCGTTCTAAATATTTAAGTATTTTTTTTTTAGTGGATAGACATTTAGTTCAGGTTGACTCAGTTTTAATTACATTAAAATTGATGGAGGACTTTTTAAGGAATTCTAAGTCAAAGTTGAACTTTTGTTTTTTTTTAACTTTTAGAGTGAATTATGTGTTTGTTATTTTTTTTATTGATTAAAAAAATTTAAAATTTGGATTTTAATAATAATTATGAACATTTTTTGCAAAAATGGGATTTTTTTAATGTTACACTCAAAAAAATTTTTACACTAAAAAAAAAATAGTAAAATCAACTGTCAAATTTGCAATTTTGTTTACACTCAAAGAATATTTACACTTAAAAAAAAAACGATAATAATATTATCTAAAAATCCCGCTATTACTACAGAAAAAATTATTATTTTTTGCTGTCAAATTTGATAATTTTAAAAAACATTTTAAAAATAAAAAAAAAATTGCTAGGCTAATGACTCCGTATGATAAAAATTTTGTTCTAAAAGCATTAAATGAATATAAAAAGAAACACAAAAATTTATTGTTAACGTTGCTTGGGTTCCAACCAGATGATAAAAATCCTTACTTTTTCATACATGAAAATCTAACTAACGGGAACTACAAAATTCTTAGAGAAGCATCTACCCTGAAGAAACAAAAACTACTGCAATCTGCCTACTCATTTCGGGGACTTGTATATGTCAAGCGTTTGAGTACCGATAAACCATTTTGTATTGAAAACCTTGATGCCCTGAATAATTTTTTTCGTGCTAATGATAATCTATACTATGAAAATAACGAAGTCTTACCTAATAATGTGTCTACGTAACCTGTTACCTCTGTATGCCAATTTTTTAACTTTTATTTTAATTCCTTCTTATATTTTTATTAATTTTTATAATTTTAATTTTCTCAAATTTAAATTAATTTATATATTTTTTAGTTATTCATTCAACAACTTTATTTTTATTAAAATATATTGCGTTGCGTTTAGGATTGGTTTTTATTGTGACTCTAATTTTATATTTTATTTGAATGAATAATCGAAACAATTTAAGAGCGAATTCCAATGACGTAACAATTAACATGGTGAAAATACTTGCCAAACAGAAAAAAGGTGTTCAAATTTGTCACTTAAATGCTCAGAGCTTAAAGCCTAAAATTGATGAATTCAGATGGACCTTTGAAAACTCGAATGTTGATATTGTATGCGTCTCGGAGACATGGTTAGATAAGTCAACCCCGGATGGGCTTATAACTGTACAGGGCTATAAAATATTTAGATCCGATAGGTGGAGGTGGTGTTGCAATATATGTAAGAAGTAATATAACATGTAATTATTGCTCTAAAAATGCAGCAATGGACAACAAACATGATCTGGTTTTTGCATCATATGACTTCTTACTCGATCAAAGAGATCAAACTTATTTTTATAGCGATTTTAAAAACATAAATTATGCCCTTCTTAATAAGAACTATCTTCGAGTTAATTGGAATAGAATCTACGACTTGATTTCTGTTGATGACCAACTATCGTTCCTAGAGTATAATATTCTGAAGCTTTATGATGAAGCAGTCCCTTTGAGGACAAAAACAATTTCGGCAAAAAAAAACCGTGGTTCAATTTTCCTATTCTAAATTCAATACAACGAAGGGAAGCGTTTAAAAACACCAGAACTAAAAGCAGAATTTCGTTCTGCCCGGAGGGATGCTAATAATCGAATTAGAATGGCCAAAACTGAGTATTACTCTAAGCGATTCGGTACCGCCCTTGAATCCAAACACACCTGGAAAACTATTAGGGACATTGGTATTGGAAATATGGATAAAAGCATGAACTGCTCCATTAATGTTGATGAACTCAACAACATATTTACTAATACTTCGCTTCTTGTAGCGACGGACAATATGGCACAAAGCGAAAATTCTCTTTATAATGACAATGATACGCTTGACCAGGACATATTTGAATTTTCATGTGTCAATCAATTTGATGTTTTCTCTAGTTGTTCTGAAATAAAATCCAATGCAATAGGATATGATAATCTCGATCCTAAGTTCATCAGAATAATTCTGCCATCTATATTGCCGTATATTACTCATTTATTTAATACCATCATTACAACTAGCTGTTTTCCTTCGAAATGGAAGCATGCGAAGTTAATTCCAGTCCCTAAATCAAACAGTGAGTACCGGCCAATATCTATCTTAAGTTTTCTTTCAAAAGCTTTCGAAAAAATTTTACACCACCAGATAAGTGTTCACGTTTATGAAAATCACCTAATGTCTGACCGACAGTCAGGTTTCCGACCTAATCACAGCTGTGTAATTGCTTTAATTGACGCATCGGAGAGTATAAGGCGTGAACTAGATGATGGTAAGATTAACTTCTTGGTGCTACTCGATCATTCCAAGGCTTTTGACACAGTTAACCATCAAATATTATGTACTAAGCTAAGGTCACATTTTAAATTTTCATCAACATCATCACAACTTATATCATCTTACCTCACTGACCGCATTCAGTCGGTATGTTTAAACGGCATTGAGTCCAATCCCCTTACACTAACAAGAGGCGTACCTCAGGGATCTGTTCTGGGGCCACTACTTTTTTCTATTTATGATTTGCCACAACATTTATCTCACTGCAAGATTCACATGTATGCAGACGATGTACAATTGTATTTAAGTAGTCCAGTTCATTCTATCAGAGAAAACGTTAATAAACTCAATCATGATTTAAACAACATATCTTGTTGGGCATCAGCAAACGGCCTGTGTTTAAATCTAAGAAAATCCAAATGTATCGTAATTCACAAAAAAACGTTAAACCCAATCATTCAAGATGACATCATTATAAACAACGAGAAAATTGATATTGTACGAACGGCAAAAAATTTGGGAATAGTGTTTAACAATAACTTAACTTGGTCAAATCATATCAATACTCTGGTTGTGCAAATATATGTCAAATTAAGAACGTTGTGGTCTGTGCAGTACTTTACGCCGTTAAAAGTAAGAATGCTACTCGCGAAAGCTTATTTGATTCCTAGTCTTACTTACGGTTGTGAATTGTTTTCTTATTGTGACTCCATAAGTAAGAAAAAACTTCAAGTTTTATATAATAATATTATACGATATGTTTACGGACTTAAAAAGCGAGATCAAGTATCGTCCTATTCGAAGACTCTCTATGGAGTTTCGTTTCAAAACTTGTTAAAAATTAGAACTTTAATATTTTTTCGAAAAATTATATACTCTCAAAAACCGAAGTACCTTTTTCAAAATATACGCTTTGCTAGATCGTCAAGAGGCAAAAATGTCATAATTCCCAAATTCCGATGTCTCGTTTCTGAATGGCAGTTCTTTGTAAATGCTACTCGTCTTTGGAATGCTCTTCAACATAGCCAACAAATAAACAGCAACGCAATGAGTTTTAAAAAAAGTCTTTTTAATTATTTTAGTTAAATACTCCTGGTAGTTTTTCTTTTATAGTTATTTATATCATAATTATTTTTTTATGTCCTAATTTTTAATAACTTTTATTTATATAATTTTTTATATCATTATTTATTCCTACTCCTGGTAAAATTTCATTTACATATACATATATACATAATTCTCTTTTTTTTTTTGTAATTTTTAATTATTTTCAATTTAAAACTTTTTTTTTTTTAATATTCTATGTTATATTTTATTAATGTCACAATTTTATAAATTCTTATCTTATAATATTATTCATATTAACTTTTATATATTAGTTGCAATTTTATTCAATTTAATTTGGCTAAACAAGTTTGTACACTACTAAAATCCTGTACTGTAATAATAAGACTTAGTCTTGTTGTGCAGGAAATCATTAAAACAAATAAATAAATAAATAAATAAAAACTTCAATAGATTTTAATTGTATTTGTAACAATTGGAGGTTCTGTTTATTATTATTTTTTACTAATACTATGTTTATCTTACTTAAATAACAATGAAATGCAATTATAATTATTATTCATTTGACTCAAATATTGATTGCAAATATTCCATATTTTGTTCTGTGTTATTTCTGTTCTTTAGTAGTTTTTTGACTTCTTCATCTAAATCCCGATGTTCCACTTTCCATTGGTTTCGAATACTGGAGATGAACGGATCTGACGTTGCCAATTATATATTAAGTAGATCTTCATATGTGCAATTTCGTGAAATTTTTCTAGTATTGTGCTCTCTATAAAATCTGTAATCCTTATTCCTTTTTTTCTGAGCCTCCTCTGATAGATCTCCAAGTGGCACCTAATTATATTTGATGAAGATTTAGTTTTGTGGAAAATATTTTCAAAAAGCATGAAAAAAAATAATTTTTCCAACATTTTGCTTCATAAGCACCACAGAAATTTTCTAAATCAATTTTTTAAAAAATTGCAATTATTGCTCTCTATTGGTCTCTATTGGTCTCTAGCAGTAATTTCGGTTTTACAGATTAAAAACATATCAATTAGTCGATGAGTTCTAGCCAAAAAAACCATATAAACAATATGCTGAAAATCGGCATTTGACTGCAAAGTTCGAAGGTCGATTAAAAAAAAATTCGAACTAACATAAACAAACGCCGCGATACGGGTCTTCTAATTTAGCCTCTATTTTCACCCTTCACTCTCAGAATCGACTTAACTTTTGCCAACCTGAATTTGTTCCACAGTGTTATTTTAAATCCGAAAATAAGGTTTAAATCCACTCCTGTTACTTCAGAAAAATTAAGAAAATGACATTAGTGCATTACTATCTAAAATAGTATATAAAAACCCACTATTAATTACCTGTGTGTTTTTTTTCTGCTACTTTCATTAGTGCATTGTTAGGTAAAATGAAAAGGTATAAAAAAGGTGTGATAATAAAAAAACCCAGGTTACAAATAATTTACATCCTCTATGTATTGACATTCTTATTTACAAATATATTATGGTAATAAAACAAGTAATGAATATTATAAGCTATAAAATACCTAAAGCACATATTTAATACATCATTATTTGAATTTTTTTAGAGTATTTTCATTAAAATGGAAAAAGTGTTCTACCCACGGGTCGTTACGGGTGCAAAAGTATATATAGGATTAAAGAGGACATTTTCACCTTTCTACGGGTAGTGTACGTTTCTTGTTCCCTTTTGTTCCCTAAAATTTCTATTCCACTAAAGTCGAAATTTGAGAAAAATATAGTAGTTTAATAAATATTTCATAACACCCCTAATATTAAACAGTAGAGCTGTGATCACTTGCAACAACTAAAGACTATAATCCTACCAACATTATAAAAAAGACTGCAGGTCATTACCGATGACAGCTTGCGAGTAGTAACCATTTATTTTTGATAAAAAACAAAAAAAAAACACCTTTTTCTGAAATTAAAAAAACAGTTGAGTATGACAGCATGCCACGCCCACAATTAGCAATAGTTTAACCTAATTTTTTTTTGACTACCTTAATCTGGATATATTAGCTACAAAAAGGAGTTAAAATTTTAAAATTCCGTGACAAAAAAAATTAGACTTTTTGCCAATGAAATCAAAATTTCAGCCACAGTGCGCCACCCTATTAGAAGACGATGGATACCGTTTTTAAGTATTATAACAACGGGATCATTTACGGATAGATTGCCTAACAGTAGCATTGTACCAGGGACATGAGCAATTGTTCACATAAAAACTTTCAAATATTCAGTGTTTTTCTTGCCAAATAACTTCTTGTCTTTAACGCTTACTCTGCATTTTAAAACGTGTTTGCAATACTTGTAAATTTTTTCATTCTGCAAACCAAATATAATGGATTTATTTTATTTAACAAAATCAGATTTTTCTTTAAAGCGAAATTGTTTACATGAATATGATTTTATATGATTTTATTTGCGCAAATCGATAAATATGTCTATTATACTCATACCACCTTTAATGTACTACACACCTTACGACAAATATTTATTTCCTTGATATCAATCATACACTACAGTCGTTTGCCTTGTATAGCGGTGAATATTGTAACGCTATTTTCTAATCGATTTAATTCACCGAAATCTTAAGAAGAACGCTTTGAAGAAGAGCACTTTAGAGATAAATAAAACGATGGCGAACAATGACTCATACACACGTACATGCGTTTACATTCATACGGTATATTTTCACAGTAATTGAACACAAAATTGTTGATACATGCGTCATCAAGCAACAGATTTATATATTTAATTTACCTTAATTTGATGTATTTAATTTTTAAAAGCTTTTATTGAAAATGAAAAAAAATTAAATCTATTTCTCTTGTTCTCTATTCGTTGTTCTTCAATTATATATAAAAACGTGTTTCAGCAAGACAATTTATATTTACACCCTATACCACTAAGGGGGTTGGGTATAATGGCTTTGTACTGCTGTTTGTAACTACCAGAATATTGCACAGATTTTTTTAAATTTGGTTTGTATATAATTTTTCAAATTATAAGTGACTTTTCCGAATATGGTCAGAATCGGTCAATTTTTTGGCCTAGTCCACATATAAATATAGCATCCGATATGAACTTTTTCATATCTGCAGCCAAAAAAAATTAATAACAATCCCACTAAAATTTGGTTTATGCTTATTTTCTATATGCACTTAGTTAGACCGAAGAGAAAGGGTCTCTAAACCATGGAATCATGTAGTCGGTCTAGACCGACTATAATTTTCTTAATTGTTTTTCTTTTACAACCAACGTTATATATTTATCTATATAAAGTACCGACATTTTAAATAGCTCGTTTACTAACGAACATTAAATTATGTAAAAAAAACCATTTTGTTTTTATCATGTAATTTTTTTACAGTTACTTATATTTATAAGTGTTATTTATAAGCAAAGCACTTAAATGCTAAATTTCGAAGATTTGTCCTGTAATATCTTAAAGACAAGCTGAGGTCCAACAAAGCAGCCCACAGAATTTAATGTTCCAAAAGAAAGTATATGAATCAGCTAAAACCACAGAAAAAATTATTTAAAATAAAGTCGTAGAAAGACGACCGAGAGAGCCGACCATGCTTTGGTTCGAATATAGCAGAATAAGGGAAAAAAATCAGGAAAAATTTTACATTAATTTATCCACAAGCACAATTAAAAACAGACCTTGTGAAAATAATTGCGCGCATGGTCGGAAAACAACCACACGTTAAGAAAAACATGTAAGAAAATTATAGTCGGTCTATACCATGCCCTATACCATGCCCTATCTCTTAGGCCCAACTAACTGGACATAGAAAATAAGCAAAAACCAAATTTCAGTCTGATTTTTATTAATTTTTTTGGCTGCAGATATGAAAAAGTTCATATCGGATGCTATATCTATATGGGGACTAGGTCCAAAAATGGACCGATCCTGATCATGTCTGGTAAAGTCTCTTGTATTTTGCAAAAATATATACAAACAAAATCTGAGAAGAATCAGTGCAATATTTTTGTTTTTTTAATAGATTTAAGTGAAGATCGGGAAGCAGCTCTATATGGGGCCAAAGGGATCATTTTTGGACTACTCATTAATGGACGTAATGAACGCATACAAAACCCAATTTGAGTAAGATCTATATGACAATTTGGATCTTATGGCAATTTATGTCGATTTCATAGGGGTAATTTGTATGGGGGCTAGGTCTGAACATGGACCGATTCTCACCAATTTCAATAGCGTTCATCCCATGGCCGATGAAGGCTTATACACCAAATTTCATCAAAATATATTCATATTTGCGACCTGCAGTTTGATTACAAGCTTTACATGGACACACAGACGGACGGACGGACGGACATTGTTAAATCAACTCAGAAAGTGATTCTGATTCGATCGGTATAATTAAAGATGGGTGAAGGTCAAATATTTTTGGTTGTTACAAACAGCAGCACAAAGTCATTATACCCAAACCACATAGTGGTATAGGGTATAAAAAACTGATAATTGGTGGTCAAATATTCCTTTTACGGATGAATCAAAGTTCAATCGCTTTGGATCAGATAGAAATAGGTATGTGACACGTAATCCAAACACAGAATTGGACCCTATACACACTAGAGTGGTCGTTAATAAAAAAAAGTGTTCAAACTCTCGGTCGCACCCCATAGTAATATGCGAATTGTAATGAAATGAGAAATTCGAAGTTTTGGGCCAATCAGAAAACATTTAGAGGTGGCTCAACGCGATTGAAAATTTCAGTGGTGTTTATATGGGAAAAATAAGACTTTTTTCAGATATTACGAAAATTTCGATTTACAGTTTAACTTTTCTCACAAATCGTTATATAATTCGGGATCACTATTAAACTATATTTTCTAAAAGCTATAAAACTTCAAAATCGAATAAGAACTCGCCAAGAAATAGCAAAATAGCAAACTACTTTTGTGCAAAAAAAAAAAAAAAAATAAAAAATAGGTCATAAAATTTGATGGCATTTTTTTCAACTTTGAGAAATTGATTAAAGCCATAATTTTTGCAGATCTCTATACTTATAAGTACGCAGATATTAAGTACTGTTTTATTACCACGTAATTAACCTATTGCGCATTGAGACCGATAATGGGAAATTGTTTTGATAAATTTTGACAACTCCCTTTTCAAGTTTTAAAAAATTTTCTTAAACCAAATTTTAAAAAATGGATCTGGCACTTTAAGATTTTGTGAAGTGTATGTTACAGATTAACTGTGTGAATTTTTAAGTAAATCCCTAAACCACAATTTTTTTTTACAAGCATTTTATTTTTGTGGATTTCGAGAAAAATTAGATTTTTGTAAAATATTCTGTAAATGTACTCTTTCTAAATACTTTGTATCAAAAATTCATCACTTGTTTACTTTTAAATGTTATATTTTATCTTAATAACCTAGGGTTTCGGAAAAAAATATGACCCCATTAGCCCTTTTGGAATTGGGGTCACATATGACCCCAAGCTAATAAAAGACAATTTATTCAATAAATTCAAATATTTTATAAGTGCTGTTGAATTTTTAGATGCGACGGCTCAAAATATAATAACTAAACGTGTAAAACTTCCGCTTTTGTAATTTGGGATAAATCCGAGCACGTTAACCCATTATTTGTCAAGGCCAGCTTTGGATTTTAAAATATAGTTAAATAAAAATTAATGAAAACGAGTTTTTCTATTAAATTCGATGAAAATACTATTTAGAATTTAAGAAAAATAATTCAGTTAATTTTTATTTATTTAAACCTTAAGTGCTCCTGGCATCAAAATAACCCATTGCGATATATCTTTGGTGCAATTGTCTGCTTATTGCTCGCGAATTAAAATTTAAACAACTTTTAACCAATTTTGTTATAAAATTTCTTTATGTAATAAAGGTCTCACCCACCAATTTGGTGGATATTGATAAAAAAACAAAAAAAAAAAAAAAAAAAAAAATTCAGGTCAATCGGTGAAGATGCCATTACTTATATTGGTTGAATTTTTTGATTTTTTATTATCGGTCGCTTTATATTATCTTCAATGTCACCTACACCTTTTGAAACTTCTACCATTTTATTTCCCAGTTCTAAATAGTTTATGAAATAAAAGTGAATTTCAAATATAATAATATATATATATATAAGGTAATATTAAATTAATACTACTCTTAATGGAATAAATTACAAAATTAAATCAAAGTGAATTTCAAAAAACAGAATAGGCAAAATATTTGTTTTAATTTATATTCGCGAGCAATAAGCAGACCAGAGATATATCACAATGGATTATTTTGATCTCAGGAGCACTGAAGGGTTAAACAAAAAAAAAATTAACCGAATTATTTTTCTTAAATTCTAAATAGTGGTTTCATCGAGTTTAATAGAAAAACTCGTTCTCGGTATTCTTTATTTAAAAATATCTTAAAATCCAAAGCTGGCCTTGGCAAATAATGGGTTAACGTTCTCGGATTTATCCCAAATTTTAGGAACGGAAGACATACATATTTGGTTACAATATTTTAAGTAACGCTTTTAAAAGTTCAACAGTATTTGCAAAATATTTGAATTTTTTGAATAAATTGTCTTTTATTAGCTTGGGGTCATATGTGACCCCAATTCCAAAAGGGTTAATTGAGTCACATTATTTTTTTTCCGAAACCATAGGCCATTAAGATAAAATATAATATTTAAAAGTAGAAAAGCGATCAATTTTTGATACAAAGTATTTAGAAAGAGTACATTTACAGAATATAAAAATAAAATCATTGTCAAAAAAATTGTGGAAGAGGGATTTACTTAAAAATTCACACAGTTAATCTGCAACATATATTTAATAAAACCTTAAAGTGATAGATTCATTTTTTTAAATTTAGTTTAAATTTTATCAAAAAAATTTCCAATTTCCGGTCTCAATGCGCAATAGGTTAGCAACGTGGTAATAAAACAATACTTCGTATCTTAGTACATATAAATATAGAGACCAAAAAAGAATGATGGCTTCAATCGATTTCTCAAACTTGATAAAAATGCCATCAAATTTCATGATCTAGTTTTTTTTTTTTTGGCACAAAAGTGGTTTGGGGCATTTGCTAGTTCTTGGCGAGGCTTTATTAGATTTTGAGGTTTTATAGCCTTTTTAAGGGATAATTTAATACTGATCCCGAATTATATAACAGCTGGTCGGAAAAATTAAGCTATAGAACGAAATTTTCGTAAAATCTGAAAAAAAATCATATTTTCCCCATATAAACACACTTGAAATTTTCAATCGCTTTGCGCCACGACTAAATATTTAATATTTAATTGACCGTAATTAGCCCGAAAAAATAAAAAAATCTCACAAATAATATTGGTCACAAAATATATCTTAACGTTTTTTGATTAGCCCAAAACTTTGCATTTCTCAGTTTTTTTTGCTACTCGGATATTTCTAGGGGGTGAGACCGACAGTTTGAACACATTTTTGTTATTAAGGGCCACCCTAGTGTAATATACATATATTCAAAAACCAAAGTTGACCAATATCTATAGGATTGTGTGTATCTTAGGTCGATCTCATGAGGGTCACTTGTATGTGGTATAGGTCTGAACCTGCACCGGTTTTCACCAATTTCAATAGTTAACATGGACACATAGGCAGACAGACGGATGGACGGACATCGCTAAATCGAATCAGAAAGTGAATCTGCATCAATCGGTATAATAAGAGGTGTGTCTAGTTAAAGTATTTTAGTACTTACAAACATCAGCACCTTTAAATTGTAATTCCATTTGAATTTAGGGACAATTTGTATTATTATAACTTCTATAATTTCTTATTAATTGTGTTTTTATAAAAACAATGACCATCATTATTTTCTACAGAAATTATTAATTTGTGAAATTGAATAGAAAAAATTCAGTTTGGCTAAATTTGTATTATTATTTTCTTAATATGTATGACAGTGTGAATTTTAAATGTACGGATACTTTTCCAAGCAAGTGTATGCATATAAGATTATTTGTGTATTTATATTGTATGAAAATATAGAAGTTATTATATATAAAATACACAAAATTTTATTTTATATCAATCAGCTTCAAGAGTACGGTACTGGTGAAATAGCAATAATAGAAAATCAATGCATGGCAATACAGTGTAAAAAAAGAATTTCTATTACCAGACAAAACTCAATTTGCTGCTAATAATTTATTTTTGATTTTATTATTGAAGATAACAGACATGATATATGAAACAATGTGGCTGATTCCAACAAAAATATTTAATGATACAAGGAGCAATTAAATTTAATAAAAATTCGTTAATCTCGTGACGAAGAGCTAAGATAGTTAAGAAGTTCGCTGGAATTAAAAAAAAAAAAAATGATATAATAATAAGTGAACTTGAACTTCTAGCAATAAGGACGTTTAACAAAAAAAAAAAAAAAAATTATAGATGAAATTCAGAAAAAATACATTTGTTAAAATATACAAGAGGGCTATAAGCAAATTTTTTCTATGATGTTTTATTAATGAAAAACATTATCTTGGGTTATTTTTATTCATTTTCTAAATCAATACAAAAAATTTTTTTTAACAAGTTATTTTATTTCATATCATAACAACTTACTTAACTTGCAATGGTTATATTATTAAAAAGAAAAAAAAAAACCCATCAATATAATAGCATCCTTTAATTATTATTGTAGGATAAAAATTTTAAGTCTAAAGTACGTGTAGATTTGGAAAATGAATATATATCCTGCATAGTTTTTATTGCACGTTCTGCACAAATGTTACTCCTTTGCTGATTTTTGCTTAATGAATCATCTTGTATACAATGTTTAAGAAAGCATTTCTTGGCATTTTTAAACCTTCTAAGTTATCTTCGTGAAATTTGTGATCTGAGAACCATATATCGTACCATTGGCCGCAAATAAAATCACAAATTGGATATAACTCAGACCGATATTTTGGTATTAGTATAAATGCTATAAGTTGACACCATCGAAAAAGTAAAAACGTATCCTTTCATAGTTTTTAATGGCCTATTCGACTATAGTATGATATATTCAAAAAATTTTTAAAAGTTATAGCCCTAATGTGCAAATATTTTGTGGTTTTCTGGAGTAGCGCTACAGGTCATAAAACTAAAGGTTTCAGCAGAGCCAGGAAGCGTTTTATTTGAAATTACAGGCTTGTCCATAATCTTTGAGACCATATTTTTAATAATTGAATAGACTTATATAATGGGCATTAAAAACGAACACGCGGTAATTCCTGGAGACTAGGGATATATATTTTTAAAATAGTCTATATTTGACCAAAAATTTCCATGTGGCATAATATATATATGGTCATAAAAAGTTATAGTCCATAAGAGTTCATAAGTATTTTAATTGTTTATATAATATCGGACTAACAATTGAGTGTGCAATAATGTAGTTTTCAGTGAGGTATATTTTTAACAAACATAGAAATACCATACGTGAAAATTTTGGGCTGATATGAGATCATGTTCAGCGTTCCTTCAATCATTGAATATTTCGAAAAGAAGTATAAATGAACTATTCTTTATAAGCAGTTACATGCTGCAACATCTATCATGGGGGGGTTGATAAATTCCAAGTCAAGGTAAAAGTATTTGGCCACTATAGTAAAACATCCTTCAAAAATAATGCCCAAGAAGGATTTTTTAAAATTCCAATTATTTTTGGAGTTACAGAGCTATATATATATATGCGCACTCCCTCTTTCATATTATATTTATTCCTTCAGTACAGTTATTTTATGCCTTTGAAGAAACTGAAGACTTCTAAACGGTCCTGGTGAAACAGATTAATCACTGTAATGAACAATAATAAAATATTTGTACGACAATGTAGAAAATTCTTGCAATAAATCTATAAATGCGTTTCTCTCGCAACCAGTTTTTTCAAACTGAGGTTCTCGTTTTTCTCGAGAACCAGAAGCCGAATCAAAATGCGGATAATTGGGCAAACTTTACTACCGGGGGAGGGGTGGGGCAAAATCCCCCAATAAACAGCTAACTTTTTTTTTAATTTCAACTTTTGCCAATTTTTGATATTTGGGAAATGCATTAAATCAGGACCTGCCTGACGTGATTACCAATAAAATGCAGCCCGCCGAATTTCGGTACGACATGTGTTTCTCAAGAAAAATGGCACGTGGAACACATGTGCCAAATTTTGTTCTAAAACACTGACATGATTATCAACCGAAAAAATATAGTAAAGGGAGTCCCAATCGATTTTAGATAACACGAAAAACATCGTGTTTTAATTAATTTGCTTAAAATCATAATTATCAACAATGTCATCCACTACTTGCATTTTAAAGTCAAGCGCTAGAAAGATTAAATCGTGCTTAGAAAAACAAGGTGTTAACAACTGATTTTCTTAATTTAGGATTTTCTTCTTACGGGAGGGCAATTGATTGCATTGTGTCTATCAGAACAGACTCATTGATAACGTTTGAATTATAATCTCCACATATCTGTAATATTAATTGGCTAGACGATTTCTTGTGACCGGTGTTTGTTCTACCATTTTATCCCGATTTTGACCAAACTTATAGTATTTTAAAGGTATTTCTTTTTCGCCGTTTTGTAGATTTACAGGTTTTTTAATATTTTCCTTTATTTTGGGTAAATTGCATTTAAAGTTGCTACTAACACATACATAAAATTATACATATGCCTTGTGTGTTTTATTAAATTTGTTTATGTGTTTGTTAATGAGTTTGTTATCTTCCTTCACAATAATAAGAAACCATAAAAGTGTTGGTTTGTGAATTGGCTAAGTTGAAAAATAAAGCTACCTAGAAATTGCACTCGAATTTCAAGCGCTGTAATCTGCTAGTTATAATGAATGTCTTCATAATTGATAGTTAGTCATTTTCATTTATATAATTAAACTAGCTGTAACCCGATGTTCTTCGCTACACCCATCGTAACGAAATAGAAAACGGAATACATTTATAGAAAACTGTTTTATTTATATTTGGGAATTTTTGATTTTGGCGATTATTGATTTTTTTTCGATTTTTTATTTAGGCGATTTTCTTTTTTTTTCAATTTTGCGTTGGCGTTTGGTGATTTTCGTTTTCGCGATTTTTGTTTTTGGCGATTTTTGATGTTGGCGTTTTTTACGATTTTTGTTATTTGCGATTTTTGGTTTCAGCAATTTTTGATTTTGGCGATTTTTGCTATTCGCTATTTTCGGTATTAGCGATTTTTGACTTTAGCGATTTTTTTTGCTATTTTTGATTTTGGCGATTTTTTTCGATTTTTGATTTTGGCTATTTTGGCCTGTTATGATTTTTGTTTTTTGCAATTTTTTATTTAAATGATTTCTGTTTTTTCGCGATTTTTGGTTCAGGCGATTTTTGTTATTCGAAATTTTTGGTTTTTGGCAATTTTTGATTTATGCGATTATATTTTGACGATGTTTGTTATTCACTATTTTCGGCTTTGACGATTTTTGACTTTTGCGATTTTAGTTGTTGCTATTTCTAATTTTGGCGATTTTTGTTCTTTGCAATTTTTGATTTTTAGGTTTTTAGATTTTAGCGACTTTTAAGTTAGTCGATTTTGACCTTAGCGATTTTTGTTTTTTGCGATGTTTTATTTTGCCGATTTTTGATTTTAATTATTTGAGTTATTTGCGATTTTCGGTTTTAGCGGTTTTGAAATTTTTGTGATTTTTGATTTAGGAGATTTTTGTTATACCCTATACCACTATGTGGTATAGGGTATAATGACTTTGTGCTGCTGTTTGTAACAACAAAAAACATTTGACCTAGACCCATCTTTAATTATACCGATCGAATGAGAATCACTTTCTGAGTTGATTTAACAATGTCCGTCCGTCCGTCCGTCCGTCCGTCCGTCCGTCCGTCCGTCTGTGTATCCATGTAAACCTTGTAATCAAACTGTAGGTCGCAAATATGAATGTATTTTGATGAAATTTGGTATATAAGCATTTATCGGCCATGGGATGAACGCTGTTGAAATTGGTGAGAATCGGTCCACGTTCAGACCTAGCCCCCATACGAATTACCCCTTTGAAATCGACATAAATTGCCATAAGATCCCCATTGTCATATAGATCTTACTCAAATTGGGTTTTGTATGCGTTCATTACGTCCATTAATGGGTAGTCCAAAAATGATCCCTTTGGCCTCATATAGAGCTGCCTCCCGATCTTCACTTAAATCTATTAAAAAACAAAAATATTGCACTGATTCTTCTCAGATTTTGTTTGCATATATTTTTGCAAAATACAAGAGACTTTACCAAACATGATCAGGATCGGTCCATTTTTGGACCTAGTCCCCATATAGATATAGCAATTTTGCAATTTTTATTTTGGCGTTTTTGATTTTGAAGATTTTTGATGTTCACGATTTGCGGATTTGACGATTTTTGATATTGGTGATTCTGCCCATATTTTCCACGACTACTCACATTGATAAATAGTGTACTTGTCAAAATATTTACTTTGTATTGGGATGGCACTCCCATCTGTTCTATCACGCCCATTTTTTGCCTGACTACTAACCCATGATGTTAGATAAAGTCCCACTATTACGATACTGCACATACTCCACATACTCCACATATATGACATATAATATTTATTTTCTATGGTGGGTGCCATGCCCATTAATTCGATATCGCCCATATTTTTTACGACTCTTCAAATTAGTTTTGTATGTTCATGTACATAGTTTCAGAACTCTTGCTGTCGTAGTACTCCTGATATTATATGTTAAAATTAGATGTTAAAAATTCACTTTAGATGAGATGTGCCACGCCCAATTGTAAAATCCAAAATAATTTAGCATATTTTTCCTTCCGGTCAAGACGATCCTCCGTTGGTGTAGTCTTCTATAAACCACAAACAAACGTACAAACAAACAAACCTACAAAATTCCATTTTTATATATACGATGTGTGTTTTTGAAATTTAAATTTTGAATCATTATAATTGGAAGTGTTTTATTTGCTATAATGCATTTATTACATAATATTTTATTATAAATAAATATTTATTATGTTTTATTAATATTAATAACGCTTTCCATGTTTTTGTCGAATATATTCAACGTTAAAGCAGGCATTGATTGAAATTTTGCATTGCCTTGCATATTTCTATGATTAAATCCACATGTTAGGTGAAACATCTCGGGTAAACATTTTATTTTTTTTCCGGCTTTATAGCCATAACAAGCTAAAAATTGTCAAATTGGTTAATATAAGTTATTATAATCAGGTAAATTTCCTTAACACTATGTACTTCGTACTAATCCTGTACTTTATAAGAGATGCTGTCTTGTACCGAATACCGGATTAAGTATATAAATAAACAAAAAAATAAAATAAATATATAAGGCAAACTGATATTTTTTTTGGACATAAGTATTTCTTCTATGGTTTTCCAAAAAAGAAATAAAAAACTTTCTACTTTTCCCTTGTGTGCCCTGTGATTTTATCCACTCAATTATTATTTTTTTTTTTTTTAAATTATTGAACTCTTAACATATTTCACTTCAATTCAGTTTAGTCTTTATTTTTTTTTTTAGCTTTCAGTTCAATCGCCTTTTTCTGCACTTTCTGTAATAAATATATTTGTAATTTCTTTTCCAACAAGAAAGACAAATCACATAGACTGTATATCTAAATTGTTTTGCCAAAGTTACTGACAAATGAAAGAAATTTATGCTTCTATGTTAAGGGAATTAATGTAAAAAAACCACATTTACAACATAATGACAAAAACACCATTAAATATACTTATTTACCACAACATTAAAGTGGAGAGTGTGTAAAGAAAAGAAAAATACCTAGCTAATGTTAATGTAAAACGATTTATAATATTATTGGTGGGCTAAGCAGAATGAACGAATCCCAACTCTGTGTTTTTGTAAAAGGTCGAAGGTCTCCACAATGGTCAGATCTCTGAGTGAGGTTAACTACGGACATAGAATATAAGTCAAAACTTAATATAATTGAGGTGCCCGTATACATTTGAGCTGTAGTTAGAATAATTATTTAATAGGAAAGTTAAATATTATTTTCTAGCTGACCTGACAGACGTTGTCCTGTCCAAATTTCAATTAATTGTTTTTTTTTGTGGCATACAAAATAAAAAAGAGAAACAAACGTATTTTTGAGCGAACATTGTTCGTATTAAAAGTTTTTATTCGTTGCAATACTCTATGATAAACGACATTTTGTCTGCTGTCTGACACGGGAACGGGCGACATAAAATTGACAATGCAAGAATCATGGATTATAAAGATTAATGTCGCAGACACTACAATAACTGTCCTTGCGATTTGTTTCTTGTCATGGCGGATGTAAGCCGCACCGGGAATTTCAAGCGGTTAAAGTTGAATGATATATCAGTCGGAATCACTGGGATACGTGGTATCAAATTGTCTTCTCATTTGTACTTCCCTTTAAGAATTGTTGCTTGGTGCTTGCAGGCCGGTGTCATTACAAAGACGTAGTTTGGTGATATTTCGCAATATTACGACTACCGATCTATTTTCAGTTGGAAGTTGTGAGCCGGTAAACTCGGTTAGATAGTTAACGAAATGTTTGTGGGTAGTAATGAATTGTTAAACCTCAGAACAATTTGGATGGCGATTTTTTATACCCTATACCACTATGTGGTCCGTCCGTCCGTCCGTCCGTCCGTCCGTCCGTCTGTGTGTCCATGTAAACCTTATAATCAAACTTAAGGTCGCAAATATTTATACATTTTGATGAAATTTGGTATATAAGCTTTTGTCGATCATAGGATGAACGCTATTGAAGTTGGTGAAAATCGGTCCATGTTCAGACCTAGACCCCTATGAAATCGACATAAATTGCCATAAGATTCAAATTATCATATAGATCTTAGTAAAATTGGGTTTGTATGAGTTTATTGTATCCATTAATCAGTAGTCCAAAAATAATCCCTATTGGACAATTCTTAGTCATAGGCCCCATATAGAGCTGCTTCCCGATCTTCACTTAAATCTATCAAAAAAAACAAAAATATTGCACAGATTTTTCTCAAATTTGGTCTGTAAACATTTTTTTTAAAATGTAAGTGACTTTACCAAATATGGTCAGGATCGGTCCGTTTTTCGTCCTAGTCCTCATATAAATATAGCATCCGATATGAACTTTTTCATATCTGCAGCCAAAAAAATTAATAACAATGCCACTCAAATTTTGTTTTTGCTTATTTTCTATATCCAGTTAGTTGGACCGAAGCGATAGGGTTTCTAAACCATGGTATAGGGTATCGTATGGTCGGTCTAGATCGACTATAATTTTCTTAATTGTTTTCTGCGTGTTGTCGTTTTTTTTTTAATGGCAATGATGTTTTTTCTCATATAAGGATTGAAATTTTATCAGAAAAATTTAATTATTTTTCTTTTATTAGAGTATTACTGTAATTAAAAAAAAAAAAGATATTCATCGATGACAATTTTAATCTGGTTGATTACAATTACAGCTACCAAACACAATAAATAAAATTTAGAATAACAACAATAACAGGACCAACATCGAAAAATCATATTTTATTCAATCTTGGCAACTATTGAACCGATTTTGATGATTTTAAATATGAACCTTTTCAGGATGTCAGCGAATCATTTTTGCCAAAAATTAGCAACCCAGTTGAAGTACTGAGGGCTTGAATGTGGTTTTCACAAAGGGACAGACGGACATCGCTGTACCAAGTCCGCTTGTTATAAGGCTAATTTTTTTATGATATCTAAAAAGCATTACAAAAATATATTTCTGCTTGAAATTCATCATTCAAAATTAGATTTAGAACCATGCCATGCCATAAAGTTGAACCTGTAGCCCGGAGAGTGAACCTATTCGTGTAGTTCTTATTTTTTTTAAATAGCTATAAGGCACCAAGAGAGTTTTCGAGAAGTCCACTCCAAAACTTTTCGGATACATTTATTAGTATCCTTTTTTAAATTATTGACGTTTGATCTGCTTATTTTAACCCAATTCATGTTCTCATTTAAACCTTAAATTTCCTTTTACTGGTTTTATCTTTTTTCCATCAATTCATACAAAGAGGTTTGCAATACCTTTAGCCGTGCTCCAGCTAGAATTTTTTGGGTTTTTTCAATGGTACCACCCAATCTTCATGATTAGTATCTTATTTTAATGTTTAAATTCCAGGATTAAATGTCACTAGCGAACAAGGTTTTGGACTGGAGCAACTAAATATCGTTCCTAGGACAATTTGTTGGGCTGAATTCGAATCTGTAATTGGTTTTTCTCTATCACGTCAGGCTTTCGAGATACAAAAAAAATATTTTTATTTTAAATCGTTTTCTACATAAAAAATCGTTAGTTTATTTAATAATCAATGAATTTCCCAAATTCTTGATAATTTATTTAAATTTTCATTAAATCTTGGTGAGCACGCTTCCCTTGTTCGTCGCTCACCGCACCTAGGTGCGAATGAAGAAAATGCATTTTGAGTGACATTCGTGCACCTAATTCGTGATAATTTTTCAATAATTCAGCAACAATTTGTCTGTAGTTTTCACTCTTGTTGTTTCCAAGAAATCTGTCCACGATGCTCTTGAAAGATTTCCAGGCTGCATATTCTTTTTCCAATAAACATTGTGAAAAATTGTCACCAAATATGCCTTCTTATGAAATTTTAGAAAAAACCGCTAACAAATATTTAAGTTCTGCACCATCTTTTTCCAGAGCCTTGACAAAGTTCTTAAAAAGGCCCAATTTTATGCAGCGGCGGAATAAGAACGTCATTTGGATCAATTAATGGTTTATTTGAAATGCTTTGTTTTCCTGGTGAATACTCAGATCTTTTTAGCCACTCTGTTCTGACGTAATGAAGACATGTAGTGCGACTATCTCATAAACAAAGGAAACAACAATATTTTATAAAACCTCCTTGCATATCCGTTATCAAACCAATGAACTGAAACAGATTAATTTATAGTTATTTCCGACGCACAGTGGCTGAAAATCATTTTTCATTGGCCAAAATTCTGTAACTTTTGAACCGATCAAAATATTTTAGTACTGTTTTTTTTAATAGATAGATAGATAGTTGATCTTGACTCAGTGTGAATTTCATTTAAATTGATTGAGTACTTTTTAAGGAATTCTAGGTCAAAGTTTAACTTTTGATTTTTTTTAACTTTTAGCGTGATATATGTTTTTTTTTATTTATTTTTATTTATTAGAAAGTGTCATATTTGGAGTTAAATAATTATTATAAACATTTTTTGTAATAATGAAATTTTTTTAATGCTTACACTCAAAAAAATTTTTACACTCAAAAAAATTTTTACACGCAACAAAATAGTAAAATTCACTAGAAATTTAACTAGTATTACTAAAAAATTAAAAATGTTTGCTATCAAATTTGCAATTTGCTGACACTCAAGGAATATTATTATTACTACAGAAAAATTTATTAGTGTTTGCTGCCTAATTTGTTACACTAGCTAAATAAATCTGCTAAACATTAGCGCAATGATTCTAATTAATATTTCTACGTCACTTCGTTAAATATTAAACATGCATACACTTTTTTAAAGTTTGACATTTCCTCTATCCAACATGGTAAACAAAATTAAAATCGGATAAAAACTCAGTGAGTTACGATGTTTTAAGTCCAAGAAGCCTTAAAAATCAGAAATTTGACCATAACTTCAGATTTTGAGGGTGTATTGAAAATTCTAATTATGCAGAAATGATCTACTCGGAAAGACCTACAACCTAATATAGGTTATATCAAAAAGGTATTTTCACTGTCACACAGTGTAATCAATGAGTTTCCAAAATTCTTGATAATTTATTTAAATTTTCATTAAATCTTGGTGAGCACGCTTCCCTTGTTCGTCGCTCACCGCACCTAGGTGATAATTTTTCAATAATTCAGCAACAATTTGTCTGTAGTTTTCACTCTTATTGTTTCCAAGAAATCTGTCCACGGTGCTCTTGAAAGATTTCCAGGCTGCATATTCTTTTTCCAATAAACATTGTGAAAAATTGTCACCAAATATGCCTTCTTATGAAATTTTTGGAAAAACCGCTAACAAATATTTAAGTTCTGCACCATCTTTGTCCAGAGCCTTGACAAAGTTCTTAAAAAGGCCCAATTTTATGCAGCGGCGGAATAGGAACGTCATTTGGATCAATTAATGGTTTATTTGAAATGCTTTGTTTTCCTGGTGAATACTCAGTTCTTTTTAGCCACTCTGTTCTGACGTAATGAAGACATGTAGTACGACTATCTCATAAACAAAGGAAACAACAATATTTTATAAAACCTCCTTGCATATCCGTTATCAAACCAATGAACTGAAACAGATTAATTTATAGTTATTTACGACGGTCTGTATTATACATATATACAAAAAAATTAAAATCACACAAGTTAAGGTCACCACAGATCTTCCATTTATGATCGCTGTATTTGTGTAATGTCAAAATTTCAGTCATTGATTCGTAATTTTCCTTTGTATTAGTGGCATGAGCAATTGGTATGGATGGTTTTTCATTCCCATTATGCAAAAGAAGAGGCTTTAAACTGTACTTAGATCCATCAATGAATAATCTCCATTCAGTTTTGTCATATGGCTGGTTCATTTTTTGATATAAACCATCAATATCAGTACATTATAGAATAGAGTATTTCTTTTCAAAACATGCAGCCAATTCCAAGCTTCTATCTCTATAGATTGTAACTTTTGTCCCAACTGCAAAATGTTTCCACTGCTGCATGCGTGAAGCTAGTAATTCTGCGTGTTGCTTTGTTAAATGTAAGTCCCGAATTAGACCATTCAGCTCAGTTTGAGTCACTAAATGGCGTTCATCATCAGCTTCATACAAACTACCACTGCTGGTGAAAAATGTTTCGGACTCACTGCTCGTAGCACTGGGAATGACTGGTAATGGATGATTTGGTGGACGTTGAACTCGTTTGGAAACCGATAGGACATTCGCGTTAAGTAATATTTTTTCGATTTTTCATATTGAATCCAACTTTTGTTAAAGAGCAATAACAATCGGTTTGGTCGTGACTTGATTCTCTCCAAAGTACTGGAATTGAAAAATCGAAATAGATCTTCTTGCCATTTTACCACTTGTATAAAACAACAACTGCAACTATTGGAAAACATTGTCGGTGTCCACGGTTTGTTCAAGTTTCTGACAGCGAAATCAAAATAATGTAAATATGCATATTTTAATGATTCTGATATTGCATATCCTTTTTTTCAGCCAAATATTGACCACACACAAAGCAAAAAAAGCTTGAATCAGTAACACACGATCTCCCTGACATGCTTAAACGCTACTACTACGAAGATCTGGAATGGATGTGGAATTCTGTCAAATTAATAATTGTGAAATTGTAGTGTCAGTATTGACTGTTTTATAGTATTGCCAGCATGCAACAAAAAATCAACAGTTTCGAATTCAGCGCACCCAGATTAGTTAAAAAATTTGCTTCGTTTCTGCAGTCAATTTTTTTTAAAATTTGTAGACCAATGTATTTACTATACATTACATACCACAACATTTGTATATATTTTTAAGTGTCCACGATTTTCAAAAATTTCTTTCGTATTACAGTTTTAATATGTGTTATATTACAATTGAAAAAAAAAAAAAATTACATAATTTCAAAAATTTTCTAACAAAATATAATTAAAATAAATATATTGTATAATCCGCTTTTCAAGTCAACATATTTTTCCCTACTGTTTAGTGCAAAAAGTTTCGGTAACAACTGGAAGACAGGGGATACCGTTTATAGGTTATAAAGATACTAGAAAATTGTTGTAACCAAATGAAATGAGCAATACTTTTTAAACATATTACTGGGATATTTGAACGAACTTTTCTTACAAAGAACACATGTAAAAGAATAAATTTTTCAAAAAAAAATTTTTTTTTTTATATTTCTATCGTAGGTACATTGACTTAATAACAGTAACAATTGGTGCTAATATAAATTTCATTTTACTACAACAATCATGTACTAGAAAAATATCATTAGCAGGGGAGGTTCAATGTCAATTACGGAAAAAGAAAAATACTTGAAAACACGATTCAACTGATGTGACACAAAGTCAAGGGACTTTATTCCAGTTTATTGCTAGCAATTAAATAAATAAAATAGAAGAAGGACATTTAACTTAATGCTTTAATTTTTTGCAAATACTTCAAGTCTTAATGTGGACTAAAATTTATAAAGAGAAGCATATTAATATTTAAGTCACTGTCATTTATCAAATTTATCATGAAAATTATGAAGATTCATGCTTTATTTCCGCTAACTAACAGTTTAAGATTTTAAACTTTTTCGGGTATAAGTTAACAAAATGTATAAATATTTTTTTAAGTAATTTCAAATTTTTATCATTATTTTGTATATATTTGAATATTTTAATATTTTAACTGTACTTACCTCGGTATCTTGTCATATGAATCCCACGATGTTAAACAATTATATGATGAGTAACGACTACTACTCGCCATATTACATAACAAATTATCCATTGGACTTCAAGTGATGTCGTGCAAATTATTACAAAAAAAAAAAAAAAAAAAAAACTAATGCCCACTAAAATTATACACACGTTTCGAGTGATTTTTTTTCTTGCTTAAAGGTTTTATTTTGTCTTTATTCACATTTCAAAGGAATTTGGTAACTGTGAAAACTGCTGAACATATGCGTAAGTATGTGTGTGTGTATTTTAATATGATATTATACATATGAATTTGTTAAAAAAAATAATTATAGAAGAAATATGAAATAGCAGAGGTAGTTTTCTTTGTATTAATATATTTTAAGGTATTTTGGAAAGCATGTGCTTTTACGGCATGTTATATAAATAATAGAAAAGTTCATATTATTCACAGAGTAATGATAAAAATACCATAAAAACTAAATTAAAAACACACCTGAGTGTGTTGTTTTTATTTTTTTTTTTCTGGAAGCGTAGGTAATATTTTCATACACTTAAGCACAGAGAAAAGTTGCAGGCGTAACTTAATTTGACATTAGGGAATCAACAAAAAAAACAAAAAAGTTCAAGAAAAATAAATATTTGGAATACAAACTTCTTAGATTTCTGTGTTGAACATTTTCAAAATCACTTTCTGTCCGTCCGTCCGTCCGTCTGTGTGTCCATGTAAACCTTGTAATCAAACTACAGGTCGCAAATATCAACATATTTTGATGAAATTTGGTATATACGCTTTTAACGGCCATAGGATGAACGTTCTTGAAATCGGTGAAATTCCGACCATGTTCAGACCTAGTGCCAATACAAATGACCCCTATGAAATCAACTTAAATTGCCATAAGATCCAAATTATTACATAGATCTCAGTCAAATTGGGTTTATATGTGTTTATTATATCCATTTATCAGTAAACCAAAAATAATCCCTATAGGACAATTCTTAGTCAAAGGCCCAATATAGAGCTTTTTCCCGATTTTCACAAAATCTATCAAAAAACAATAATATTGCACAAATTTCTCTCAAATTTGGTTCGTATATATTTTTTGAAAATATAAGTGACGTTACCAAATATGGTCAGGATCGGTCCATATTTCGACTTAGTCCCCATAACTGCAGCCAAAAAAAATTAATAACAATGCCATTCAAATTTGGTTTATGCTTATTTTCTATATCGAATTAGTTGGAGCGAAGAGATAGGGTCTCTAAACTATGGTATAGGGTGTCGTATAGTCGGTCTAGACCGTATGATTTTACAACTTCAAGGCTATTAATATTAGAAATAAAAAGTCACTGAGGAATTTAAAATTAAAAGAAAAAAATTAAAAAAAGGTCCCAATTTGCCGAAAATCTCCTACTTAATAGAATATAACTCCTGCTAATCAAAAAAATCTTGCACTCGTCTGTAGTCCGAACCCTCCCCTACACTGGTATACCCGATTGTATATCCGTCAGTTTCCGCCCGTGTGCACCAGAACAATTTTTCTGACCCAAGTTCAGATATTTTGTGCAAAATTTATGAATACAAAAGTTTTCCACTATCAGGTTAGGGTATAAGAGTTTGCCCTGATGTTTGTAGGTACCAAAAATATTGGACCTATACCCATCTTTTATTATATGGATCAAATAAGAACCACTTTTTGAGTCGATTTAACGATGTCCGTCCGTCCGTCTGTGTGTTATGAATACAAAAGTTGGTCGTACCGGTGCATTTTTTCTTACGTGAGTTTATTTCTTTTTTATACTGACAGAAAAAGGAAACGGTAGAGTTGACACGAGTTGTTACTTATAAAAAAGGGCTGAGACATAATGCGCTTAATTGTTAAATTATATTAATGGGTAAAATCTTTTTTATTTTGACAGATACATATACATATGTATTTTCCAAAATCATTAATTGGCGAAACTTGAGTTATATAGTTTAAATATCTGACAAAGTGTGAAACAAGTTTAAATATAACGTAAATGATAAAAACCTATTGCGACACACTCTTTAAGATATGAGCAGGTACGCTTCACCTTTTAAAAGGGTTTAGAACCTGGGGTTTTTTTTTTATGATTCAAGAAGTGGTAATAAAACATAAAGAATTGCATTTTACATGATTGCAAGAAAGAGTAATTATAAAAGTGTTTTCACAATTACTATTCACTACAAACTTAACAATGGCTAAGTATTGTTATAGAGATCTCGCTGATATTTATTTTCAACAAAAAGATGTAGACGATATAATTTCGCACATTCTGAGCAACCATGTCTTTAAGAATTGTAACCTGTAAGAAATTGAAATACACAAAGAAAAAATTACAACTTTTGCATCAATTTGAAAAAACGGTACATAAGACGATAGCTCTAAGGACGCCTACGAATTTAGAATGTCGCCTCTTCATGCTAGAATACGTTTTATGGAGCATATTCTTAAATTGGGTTATTATTTGGAATTTGGTCCGTTAGGCGAAACAGTGAGAAAAAACAAAGAAAATGAAGAAAAAAAACAAATTCAAGAAAAATATCTATAACCAGAAGAAGGAGGCTCGAATGATGGAAATATTGGAAGCAGATTTTTTTTCCATCCAGAAACTACAGCGTCTCTCACAGGCGTAGATCATGAATTAATAAGACGACTCAAAATCATATTACAAGTTCTGGCATGCAGCATAAAGATAAATGGAAAAAAAAATTGGAGAGTATGCCAATAAAAGAGCTATACTTAATAACGAACAAGTAAAAAAATTATAGTCGATCTAGACCGACTATACGATACCCTATACCATGCGTTTAGAAACCCTATCTGTCAGGCCCAACTAACTGGATATAGAAAATAAGCATAAATCAAATTTGAGTGGGATTTTTATTAATTTTTTTGGCTGCAGATATGAAAAAGTTCATACCGGATGATATATCTATATGGGGACTAGGCCCAAAAATGGACCGATCCTGACCATGTTTGGTAAAGTCTCTTGTATTTTTCAAAAATATATACAAACAAAATTTGAGAAGAATCAGTGCAATATTTGTTTTTTTTGTTTTTTGATAGATTTAGGTGAAGATCGGGAAGCAGCTCTATATGGGGCCTATGACTAAGAGTTGTTCCATAGGGATCATTTTTGGGCTACTGATTAATGGATGTAATAAAAACATACAAACCCAATGGATCTTATGGCAATATATGTTGATTTCATAGGGGTCATTTGTATGGGGCTAGGTCTGACCATGGACCGATACTCACCAATTTCAATCCTATGACCGATAAGAGTTTATATACCAAATTTCATGAAATTATATTCATATTTGCGACCTGCAGTTTGATTACAAGCTTTACATGGACACACAGACGGACGGACGGACATCTTTAAATCGAATCAGATAGTGATTCTGATTAGATCGGAATAATAAGAAATGGGTCTAGGTCAAATATTTTTGATAGCTACAAACAGCAGCACAAAGTCATTATACCCAAACCACATAGTGGTATATGGTATAAAAATACGCTTGGAGATATATGCCATCCACAGTTCATAAAATTTTGTACAATGGGGAATAAATGATTCAGAACAATATGCTACCAATAGGAGATCTATCTGAAGAAGCGCAAGAAAAAAGGAACAAAGACTACAGATTATTTCGCGAGCACAACACAGGAAAAATCTCCATATGTCGCACTAATGAAGACCTTATCACTATTTTGTTGTGCACTTCAGATTCATGTATGTCCAACATTCGACAAAAATGGAAAACTACCTCTATTGGATTACAACTTCTAGAATATGAAAATCATGGCCATTTAGAAGAAATATTTACTAAAATTGTTTGATTTAAAGTACTCGTAGTTTTTCAGTACAGCAACAATTTTTTATTTAAACTCGTTCTTTTAACTCATACTCTCTGTCTGTCTGTCGTGGGGCAACCCCATTCCCCATATCCAATTGATCAGAAAGTTGGCCCATAGTCTTGTCACGTCACGGATAGATTCAGAACTCATATGCATAAGGAAAGAAAGAGTTTTAATAAAAACTTTGTTTTTATGGGTTAGATTATATGTATGGCTAACAATTTTTCTTGATTTAAAAATTTACGTACTCGATTTTTATAAATTTTCAATAAAAATTAATATAGAAATATTTAAAAAGACAATAAAATATTTTTAACTAAAGTAAAAAACATACGACTTTTTCATTGAAACTTCTCTATATTGAATCAATATCAGGTAACTTTTACGTTCGCTGCTTAATAAATTATATTCTAACTGGGGCTCTTTCAGAAAAGGCCAACCTTTGGCCCTTGTCAACATTAGGACTTTAATGTTTATGGGGGCCAAAGTTTGGCATTTTCTGACAAAATTTAACTTACAAAATTTTTAAAAAGTATTAGTTGTAAAATTAACTTAAATAATAAGATATAATATGAAAAAATACCTTTTTTACCCATTAGAGCATACTGACCTTTTAAAAGGACGTTAACTTTTTTACACATTACAACGAATTATTCGAATAAAAATTTGAACAAAGTTGGCCATGAATTTTTGTTAACATTTCGTTTTTTGAAATAACACACATTCGATTGAAATTTTTTGTAGTTTGTGGTTTATTTTACGGAAAAAATGGACAATGCATTTAAAAGAAATCGTAAAACTCATGGAGGGTAAGTAAAAATTAAACAATATTATATTTGTTTATTATATATTAATATTTTAAGTAGATATTAATTAAAATATGTTAAAATAATAATTTCAAGTAGATAAAGGTTGCTGCAAAATTTTAGATTATGCACAATACGTTTTTTTGTCCATGGTCTTTATAAAGGACGCTATGCTCATAGTACAGTTTTCATCGATAAAATTTTACAGACTTACAGTTGCCGAAATATTAGATGAATTGGAAGCCACAATGATGTGCAAGAGATTGATATATTTGCGATCCCCCCCGTGGGCGGATATGATACAGGTCAAGATTCTGATGAAAGTGGTGATGAGCATGAAGCAGACCTCAATCATCTTGGACGAGGATTGTTAAACACAGAGTGTAAAATTCGACATGTCTGTTTCTTGTCATGAATGGGAGGAAAGCGACGATGAACCACTTGAAAAGTATGCACGAGCCACCCACAAAAACATACGTTGTAAAACCAATAATTGTTGGTCTGAAGCAAATCCTAGCTACGAAATAGAAACTAAATGTGAGAAAGCATTACCAAGCCCCGAAGGTCAATACGCCAAAACTCCAACAGATTTTTTTGAACTGTTTTTTTCTGAGGAAATTTTAGTTCACTGTGTAGAACAAACAAATTTGTACGCTCTTCAGAAAAACATTGAATTGGGAATGACTTTGGATGAAGTTATTGGTGGTATGTTGTTGTCAGGATACGCAAAATACCGAAATAAACGTCTTTACTGGTCTGAAGAAAGTGACACTCCAAACATACTTGCCAATAGCATGCGTTTTAACAGATTCGTAAAAATTTTGAACAATTTTCATATAAATTATAACACCAAACTTCAGAGCAATGATCGCCTTTTCAAGATTCGACCATTAGTTGATCATCTAAACCGAGTTTTTTTAAAACATGGTGGATTAGATGAAAATCTTTGTATTGATGAGAGCATGATCTCATATTACGGAAAACACTATGCAAAGCAATATATTCGAAGTAAACCAATTAGATTTGGATTCAAGAATTGGGCACTTAATTCAAGTAATGGATATATGCTTCAATTTGTTATATATGTGGGTAAAAATGCTGATGTCGTTTCACAGGGGTTTGGTGTAGATGTTACAAAGTTGTTGATATTCTTACAAGGCAAATATACCAAACAATAAAGGATTAAAAGTAAGAAATTAAATTTATTTTAAACTAACAAAGAAATATATATATAATTATTTTACCACAAAGGTTTTGGTCGTACCGAAAAGTGTCCACTTCGCTCCATTTCCGATATAAAAAAGCAAGAGTGAGGATCTACCGACTTCCGTTTTTCAAGTAATGAAAATATTCTTTTTGTAAGGTGGAAGGATAACAATGTCGTCAATATTGGAATAAATTTCGATAACAACGAAATTGAATCATGCAGACGTTATGCAAGACCGATATTATTTCACCGCTATAAACAAGGCATATTTGGCGTTGATAAAATGGATCAGTTGGTGGCTGCATATACATCTAGAATTAGACAGCGAAAGTGGTGGTGGCCAATATTTGCATATTTATTGGATGCAGCAGTTGTAAATGCGTGGCTGCTAATGCGGAAACTTCAACCAAATGATCCTAATTCTGTTAGTTTGCTCAAATTTCGCCGCTTTATAGCTACCTCTTACCTTAAAACATATGGATTTCCCTCTATGAGAGGTTCATCTAGAATAATATGAGGTACGATACGATGGCAGGAATCATAATGTGGACTACTGCGATTTGCAAAGGCGATGTGCGTTTTGTGAAAAAAAAACAAATTATATTTGTATTAAATATAATAGAGGTCTTCACCCAAAAGAATGCTTCAAAATTTTTCATGCGCCAAGTGTTCATAGCGCATAGCGTCCTTTATAACGGACACATTGTAAAACTCAAGTTACCTGTTTTTTTTTAAATAAAGACTTCATTAAATGTTTAATTACGTTCTCTTGTTCCATATTAACATAAAAAAGGTTGCGAAAGTTGCTGGGGATACTCATGCTCTAGTGGGTTAACCATTTAACACTTCACTTTTTTACTAAAATTCAACTAAAATTCACCCATAACTTTTTTTATTATCCGTCGATATTTACGTTTTATAGCAAAAATTAAAGGCTAACCACGTAGTAAAATTCCAATTCAAGCAAAGTTATGGATTTTTGACCGCCTTCTCGTGTAATGGTCCACTGTGCGGCGCTTCTTTTCTTTTTAATGAGCGCGAAAAATCTGTGAAAAATATCATTGAAAACAAGTAAGAAAATTATAGTCGGTCTAGACCGACTATACGATACCCTATACCATGCATTTAGAAACCCTATCTCTTAGGCCCAACTAACTGGACATAGAAAATAAGCAAAAACCAAATTTGAGTGGGATTTTTATTAATTTTTTTGGCTGCAGATATGAAAAAGTTAATATCGGATGCTATATCTATATAGGGACTAGGTCCAAAAATGGACCGATCCTGATCATGTATGGTAAAGTCTCTTGTATTTTTCAAAAATATATACAAACAAAATTTGAGAAGAATCAGTGCAATATTTTTGTTTTTTAATAGATTTAAGTGAAGATCGGGAAGCAGCTCTATGTGGGGTCAAAGGGCTCCTTTTTGGACTACTCATTAGTGGATGTATTGAACGCATACAAACCTAATTTGAGTAATATCTATATGACAATTTGGATCTTATGGCAATTTATGTCGATTTCATATGGGTAATTTATATGGGGGCTAGGTCTGAACATGGACCGATTCTCACCAGTTTCAATAGCGTTCATCCCATGGCTGATAGAAGCTTACATACCAAATTTCATTCAAATATGTTCGTATTTGCGACCTGCAGTTTGATTACAAGGTTTACATGGACACACAGACGGACGGACGGACGGACGGACGGACGGACGGACGGACATTGTTAAATCAACTGAGAAAGTGATTCTGATTCGATCGGTATAATTAAAGATGGGTCTAGGTCAAATATTTTTGGTTGTTACAAACAGCAGCACAAAGTCATTATACCCAAACCACATAGTGGTATAGGGTATAAAAAGTAATATTTATACAATGTCGTTAAATTCATTGTAAATTGTTGTTGTAATGTGCACAAAAAAAACACAGAAAATATGGCGCGCCCCAAGCAGTGCAGATGACGAATGAGCTGCCATAACAAAGATGAAAAATCAGGGCCAAAGTCAGCCCCGATATCTAGCTAGACCAAGAAAACTATATTACTCCTACCAAGTCGAAACCCCATTATGTCTGCTGTAAAAATACAAAATGACTCAGCAGTCGAAATTTCTACTAGTACTTTAAGAAGACGATTTGTTGAAAAAATCTCTTTGGATTAAAATCCGATCGAAAATCTATGGAAAATCGTCAAAGCTGATATTGGACCAATAAAACTCAAGAATAAAGAAGAATTCAGGGAAAAATATGCAAAATGTATGGTATGCCATTCCAAAGAAGATTTGCCGGGATTTAGTGGATGACATGGTAAAAAGATGTAAACTGTGCTGAATTCTAGAGGATATTCAACTAAATACACTGACATTAGACAACATTCTGTCGAACTTTATAGAATTTATTTATGTTTTTTTTTTTTTTGTAATTCCACTTATGTCAATATTACATTAGAAACTGAGTTTCTAACGGCAGCGGCAATAAATTTTGTGTTTAATATATTTTTTTGTTGTTGTTCTGCATACCCCCTAAGGATGTCATTCCAATAATGACGAAAAATTGTAGATATTTAAAGATGTTTTATAAATAAGAACGTGACCTCGAGCTCAAATATTTTATTAAAAGTCAGAAATTATGATTATTAAAAAAAATATCACGCACTATTGAAATTATGTATTTTCTTAAATCTTGTATTTATTGTTTAATAATAACACTAATATAATCTTAAATAGTTTTAAAGTTCATATATATAACTTTTGTAGTTATTGAGTAACTAACATTCGATTAAAAAAAATATAAAATAGTTATGACTGGTTTTCACTATGTCACATAAGCTGACAACAAACAATTGCCTCAACTGACATCTCGTAATTTTCTATTCATTACGTATTCATTACATCTTATAAACGAACAAAAAATCCGGCTGTCAAACGTAAATAAATTGCCAACATGCTGGCATTTTCATTTCAGATGTCAAATGTTGCCAGGGGTTATAAATGACAAGCCATTAAAACCCGTTTTCATACAACTGACAATAATTGCCATTGAGAATGATATAATGAAAACCAGGCATTATGCATTTCGTTTTTTTTTTGTTCTAGTAATATTTTAACTTTTTTTAGCTTTATTCAACAATACGTAACATGTTTACCGAGCTTGTTTCAAAATATCCAAACAATGCACACAAACCACACCTCACAGGTTAAAATTATGCTGTTTTTATAATTTTTCTATATAAAAGGTCATTCACTATGTAAATGACATATTTTTTTGGGGGTGGTTTTGATAAAGGGTTTCATAATTTTTTAATGCTTCATAGATTATGGACTACAATCTTTTGTACATGTGTCAGTATTTTGAAAACAGCTACTGTAACGAAACCAGTCATGAGGACTGCTAATTTTAAAAGATATGCTAAATATACATTTACTAGCAGTATGCCCGTTAAGTTATTAGCGTAATTATAATTTTAATTATTTAAGCCATAATAATATTTAACAACAATAAGAACTATTTGATTGACAAGACGGTGGAAACTTTTAACAAAATATATTTTTGACGACTTGGACGGTCAATGGCAAAAAATTTTATCATAAAATTAAAAACTCTTTTATTGATTTAAGGAATTGTATGTTTTATAACTTTTAAAACTTCAGGAAATATTAAAAAAAATTTAAATTTTTATTTTTTATGCTGTTTACCGAACATGAAAACTTTTACTATACAACAACTCAGTGGAATAAAATGATGGTCATGATTTTGCGGCGTGGATGATTCTTATACCGAACGATTGTATTAGGTTATTATAGTAAAACTCCCCAACTCGTTTGGTCCTGTGGGGGTATAGGCAAATTTTATGGCCGTTTAAATATTTCGCTTTTTCGCCAACAGTGTTCTAATTTCAGTTCATGTGTTCTTTGCCAACATTTATACTAGCCGGACGAATTTTCTCTGATATTTGTAGGTTCCTGTTTTCGTTTATCTATTTTTTTTAGTTGTATTTTTTATAACAAATTTGTTATCTTCCAATAGAGAACACACCAAAGGAATACATGCGAATTTATTAAAAAACAAAATTGACAATGTATTGCCACCAATTCATTGTAAAGGTAAAATAAAATAGTTTTGAGACACACAAAAGCGAAAAAACGAATTATTATTTGTTCTTTTGGTAGTAGAAAGACCGACAGCAGGAGCTTCACATAACAGCAGAGTTCAAAAAAAAAAAACACAAATTGAATAAAAAACTCGTACATATATGTAAACAAACATTGCTCAGACCAACAAACATATATTTTTATTTTGGTATCAATTATGTGTGTTTCTAAATTTTGTACGGTGCCGAACACAATCGTGACTGTGTATCGTTTTAATTTTTCGTTATCTACACGAAAATTTTTTTATCACGTATTTTTTGTTTCGAACACACAGATTCGAGTGTAGCTTTATTTTAAGTTCGTTTTCTTGCACGCGTACTGCTAAAAAAACAGAACATGTTCTTCAACGCGTACATCTAAAAATTAAGACATTATCCACTCGCGATCGGAAAAACCTGAAACACCCCTATCATAACGACAACAATTGTTTCAACCAAATTTATTAAAAAATCTAAAATAATTCATTAGCAGTTATAAAAAAATAAAAATAAAAAGATTTTATAAAAAAAAAAAAAAATTAAATAAAAAGATAGTAATCAAATTGAAAACAGAGAAATTTTATATGTTGTTTATGACTTAATTTCTTTTTTTGTTCCGATCGCGAGTGGATAATGTTTTAGCCTTTAGATGTACGCGTTGAAGAACATGTTCTGTTTTTTAGCAGTACACATCCAAGAAAACGAACTTAAAATAAAGCTACACTCGAATTTGTGCGGTTTGTGTGTGTTCGAAACAAAAAATACGTGATAGAAATATGTTCGTGTTTACAATCAAGTATTGAAACGAAACACATTCAAGATTGTGTTCGGCACCATACAAAATTTAGAAACACACATAATTGATAAGAAAATAAAAATATGTGTTGGCTGCTTCAGAACAGAACATTGTGTGTTTGATGTGTTTATTTTCTGAGCCTTGCATAACAGTAATTTATTTAATTTTCTCATGCATTTTAATATTGAATATAACCGAAATTGTAAAAAAAAAAAAAAAAAAAAATATTTCTTGTGCTTTTATATTACTCTATATAATCCAAAATTGACTATCAACACCATCAAGAAATAAGACATCAAGCAAAGTACCATACCATTTGTTATAGATCCCTGCGGACGTTTTCACTATTTTAAGGCCAACGGGAGACTCACTAATCGGAGGGTTAATTAGAATCAAGATTTTTTTTAATTTAAATTAGTATTTAATTATAATTTTTAACTAAAATTATTGACAATATGTTTTCCAAAACTCCACAGATCATTTCGGTGTATAGAAACATTGTAATAAATAACTTAAACACCAACAAACACTACACTACACCACCAACAATAGCTTCTGTATTTTTATATCCTTCTGTAGTTTTTACTAAGCCAATTTTTTTTATCTTTTCGTTATTAAGTATTAAAATTATTATGCAAATAGCTAAATACTTTCAGGTGTCGTTCTTAAGAATTTTCACCGTTGCCACTTGTTGTTTGTATTGTTATTAGCTGAACATTGATTTGTACAGTGAAAACCGTCCTCTAAACATATTTTCCATTTCATTACACTCACATATGGTAAGTGGAAAGTAATGTTGCTATTGTAGCACTATTTTTTTTTTATTAAATGTAGATTTTTATCATTTGAAAAATATTCATTAGGTTTATTAAAAAAAAAAAAAAAAAGTATAATTTTTTTGCGCGTAATGTACTTTTTTGTTTCGTGTTTATGATGTTATCGCTTTTATATTATATGTCATGAAAATAATTATTTGCTTTTACAAAAGGAAAATTACAAAAAACTTTATTCAAATTGTTAACGATCAATCAAAAATTTCTTTAAAAGGAAAATTCATTATAAATATTGACATTCGTGTATGCTTTATCAGAGACAAATGAATGGATGAATTAATTTAACAAAGTAACGTTTTATTATATAACTTTGAAATAATTATCTTCATTATAAAATCGATGGGGGAATATGCACTACATTTTTATGCTGTCGACATTCTAAATTCATTATATTCTTAAATAATGTCTGAGCATTAAAATGTGGTCTCAAAAAAGGTTATTTTTTTTAAAGAAAATATAACGCAAATATCTGAAAATATCAATTCCAAAATCCTGAGCAATTATCTTTTAATTTCCCTCAATGAATTAGAACGATGCGCAATAATTTGTAAGTTTTTCTAAAGAAAAGCGTCAAAACGAAAAAAACAAGTAAGAGTGTTAAATTCGGCTGTGCCGAATTTTTGATACCCTCCACCCAATATTGGGTACGGCTACCAATTTGAAACTGTTGCCTATAGTGAAACATTAAATCCGCATACCAATTAAATTAAAAGTTAATTGGTTTTCTTGTTGGCCAATATCTATTATAAAAAAAATATCCTTAAAAAGAATTAATTACTACTTGAAAAATTTCATTACTTTTCTTATACTAGAAAACCCCTAAGTACTTCATAAAACACCAATGAAATTCATTATTTAATGCAGCCGGCAAAGTCTGTTTTGAGATTTTAGAAGTCATACGATAATTAAAAGAAAGAAATTGAAATGATTCTTGGTCACAAATTATTAATATTAAAAAAAGAAAATTTTAAAATAATTTTATTTAATCCATTTTCAATTTTTCATTTTTAATTTTTCAGTTTTCATTTCTCATTTTTCACTTTTCATTTTTCATTTTTCATATTTCACTTTTCACTATTCACTTTTCACTTTTTATTTTTTAATTTTTAATTTTTAATTTTAATTTTAAATTTTTAATTTTTAATTTTTAATTTTTAATTATTAATTTTTAAGTTTTAATTTTTAGTTTTTAATTTTTAATTTTTAATTTTTAATTTCTAATTTTTAATTTTTAATTTTTAATTTTTAATTTTTAATTTTTAATTTTTAATTTTTAATTTCTAATTTTTAATTTTTAATTTTTAATTTTTAATTTTTAATTTTTAATTTTTAATTTTTAATTTTTAATTTTTAATTTTTAATTTTTAATTTTTAATTTTTAATTTTTAATTTTTAATTTTTAATTTTTAATTTTTAATTTTTAATTTTTAATTTTTAATTTTTAATTCTTAATTTTTAATTTTTAATTTTTAATTTTTAATTTTTAATTTTTAATTTTTAATTTTTAATTTTTAATTTTTAATTTTTAATTTTTAATTTTTAATTTTTAATTTTTAATTTTTAATTTTTAATTTTTAATTTTTAATTTTTAATTTTTAATTTTTAATTTTTAATTTTTAATCTTTAATTTTTAATTTTTAATTTTTAATTTTTAATTTTTAATTTTTAATTTTTAATTTTTAATTTTTAATTTTTAATTTTTAATTTTTAATTTTTAAATTTTTAATTTTTAATTTTTAATTTTTAATTTTTAATTTTTAATTTTTAATTTTTAATTTTTAATTTTTAATTTTTAATTTTTAATTTTTAATTTTTAATTTTTAATTTTTAATTTTTAATTTTTAATTTTTAATTTTTAATTTTTAATTTTTAATTTTTAATTTTTAATTTTTAATTTTTAATTTTTAATTTTTAATTTTTAATTTTTAATTTTTAATTTTTAATTTTTAATTTTTAATTTTTAATTTTTAATTTTTAATTTTTAATTTTTAATTTTTAATTTTTAATTTTTAATTTTTAATTTTTAATTTTTAATTTTTAATTTTTAATTTTTAATTTTTAATTTTTAATTTTTAATTTTTAATTTTTAATTTTTAATTTTTAATTTTTAATTTTTAATTTTTAATTTTTAATTTTTAATTTTTAATTTTTAATTTTTAATTTTTAATTTTTAATTTTTAATTTTTAATTTTTAATTTTTAATTTTTAATTTTTAATTTTTAATTTTTTAATTTTTAATTTTTAATTTTTAATTTTTAATTTTTAATTTTTAATTTTAATTTTTAATTTTTAATTTTTAATTTTTAATTTTTAATTTTTAATTTTTAATTTTTAATTTTTAATTTTTATTTTTAATTTTTAATTTTTAATTTTTAATTTTTAATTTTTAATTTTTAATTTTTAATTTTTAATTTTTAATTTTTAATTTTTAATTTTTAATTTTTATTTTTAATTTTTAATTTTTAATTTTTAATTTTTAATTTTTAATTTTTAATTTTTAATTTTTAATTTTTAATTTTTAATTTTTAATTTTTAATTTTTAATTTTTAATTTTAATTTTTAATTTTTAATTTTTAATTTTTAATTTTTAATTTTTAATTTTTAATTTTTAATTTTTAATTTTTAATTTTTAATTTTTATTTTTAATTTTTAATTTTTAATTTTTTAATTTTTAATTTTTAATTATTTTAATTTTTTAATTTTTAATTTTTAATTTGTAATTTTGTAATTTTGAATTTTGAATTTTGAATTTTTGAATTTTGAATTTTGAATTTTGAATTTGAATTTTGAATTTTGAATTTTGAAAAAGATTTTGAATTTTGAATTTGAATTTTGAATTTGAATTTTGAATTTTGATTTGAATTTTGAATTTTGAATTTTGAATTTTGAATTTTGATATTTTGAATTTTGAATTTTGAATTTTTAATTTTAAATTTTAAATTTTAAATTTTTAATTTTAATTTTTAAATTAATTATAATTTTTAATTTTGTAATTTTGTAATTTTTAATTTGAAATTGAATTTTAATTTTAATACTTTTTTATATATATATTTTTTTTGTTGTATACAGTTGTATTAACATTGATTCATGTCATTGATTTTATAAAAATAGGAAATAATATATTTTTATCGACTCTTATTTCCAAATTAAATTAGGGAATAATTAAAAGATTTAATAATAATTATTATAATACGCTAAATATAAACCTATTTTTTTGTGCCAGCAGGCTTTTATTTAAAAATTGATTTAAAAAATCTTTTGAAGTTTTTCCATTTGAAAAATCCAACAGACAATTTGGTTGGCCTAAACAATTTTTTTATTCTATTTTTATTTTAATTTTCTCCTTTATTGTAATTGTCTACCGCACAGAATGAATGAATATCTTTTTTACTGCCCATTATCTGTTATACAGAAATTATTTAAATTTTCATCAGTTGATAGATACAAGTTTACTCCCTTTTGGCCCGCAAAAATTAAAATTTAATAAACTAAATTGTTCTATACGACCAACAAGAAAATGAGGCAACAAGAGAACAATTGAGGTAAAAGGAATATTTGTTTTGCAGGCAACAAGAGAACAATTGAGGTAAAAGGAATATTTGTTTTGCCCTTAAAATATATATATATATATGCAAATATCTAATTAAATATTAATATAACTACATCTTAAGAGACTAGAAGCTTAAAAATATCAATGTGAACGGAAAACTCCAAAGAAATTTTAAAAATGGTTGGCAAACTTGAATGAAGGAACTTCTAAGAAATGAAAACAAAAAAAACAAAATTACTTAATGGTTTTAAAATTTAATTTTTAATGCAATTTTATTTCGAAAGAAGACACTTAAAATATTGTCGTGAAGTTGTTTTTGTTTTCTCTTCTATACATATATTTAAATGATAGGTCAGGGTTTTTTTTGTCCTGCTATTAGAAGAAATCCAAACAAACACATCGAAAACCTCGTGGTTGGTCTTAGAAGTTTATTAGATTGTCTTCATTTTAGCTTATACACACATTTTGCTATACCTACAGGCAACCTTAACCCACCGCTATAGAAACTGAACTATAATATATTTTTTAATATGCTAATTTCATAAATTTAATTTTTTGTCTGCTTAAAGTTCAAGAAAATCATTTTTATATTTTTAATAAAAAAAAAATTATTCCCTTCTAGGGTTAATTATAACTGCGCCAACCAGCCAAACACTCAGACACAATTAAGTTAAATACAATAACAGTTGGTTGTAATGGTATATAACCTTAAATCTGAATATTAATTGTTTTAACAGATTTATTTACGGTTTCTTCCTTGTATTGAAATAAGTAGAGTAGGCTTTTAGCTGGATAATTCATACCTTTTGTCTACGCTTTATATTGACCTTTTTTTAAATAGTATTTATATTAATCAGCATTGAAATTTTAAGCAAAATTCTAAAATACATTCTCTTTTGGGTATAAAAACTTTAAGGATTTTGCACAATGCTTGTGTATAAAGACAAAAGGAGTCTGGAATTATAGAAAAAATTATATATATTATTTTTTAGTTTAGGTAAACAAATTGTTGCTCTGTTTTTTTTTTTTAAATAATACTGTGCCCAAACTAAAAGGTGACTTTTCAATTTAAACTGCTGTGTCAAATTTCGTGGCGTTTTTGTGAACAATTAAAAGTGAATTTCGGTGATTTCAGAATGGCTGATAGTATTGCATAAAAAAGTTCCATTACACGTCCCCTGGTGGCGGATAGGGAAAAACCTCCCAGATGCGGGCGGTAGGAGGGAAATGGAATACCTCCCGCGGACCAACAGGTAGCAGCGACTATATCCCCTGAGGGCGGCTGCAAAAAGCGTCTGTTCTTCAGGTAAAGCGGCTACAAATAAGAAGGAAAACTGTAAACCCTTTAGAAGGTAACGGGAAACCACAAGAAAACCATACAGAAACAATGGAAGTACAACCAGAACAAAAGCCCGTAGTCTCTGGCAACACAAGGGTGCTAAGTATCCCCGGAGGTAAAACTAAAATAAAAATGGGCACATGGAACGCTAGAAATCTATTTGAAGCAGGAAAGCTTCCAAACACCATATCGGAAATGAAAAGATTACGCATAGATATACTCGGAATATGTGACACATGGTGGCCAGACTGTGGAGAATTCGTCTCTGCCGGCAAAAAAATATGTTTCGCTGGAAACGAAACAAATAGACAACGAAATGGAACCTCTATCATAATGACCAAAGAGATCGCTAAATGTGTTATTGGATGCGTACAGAAATCGGACAGAACAATTTTATTAAAAATCAACGCCAAACCGATAAACATAAATATTATCCAAGTCTATGCACCAACAACTAAAGCGTCGAATGAGGAAATAAACAACCTTTATGGAGAGCTCGAAGATCTTTGGAAACTGACCAAAAAAACACGAAATTAACACTATTAAGGGAGATTTTAATGCAAAAATTGGAGGTGGCAAAGTTGACAAAATTGTCGGAAACTTTGGTCTAGGAATCAGAAATTAGAGAGGCGACAGACTGGTTTAGTTCCGCCAGGAGCATTACACTAGAATCAATAACACATGTTATAACATGCCTCCCAGAAGGCTATACACATGAAAATCACCCCAAGACAATGAACAAAACATCGCACATTGGGTTGAAATGTGTCAAAAGTGAGGATTAATTCAAAAGTTGAGGTTAATATATTGTAATAAGTTTTGGTACCGGAGTAAAGCAGATAAAATTCCACGCTGTTTATTTTTTTTTTTTTTTGGTAATAATCTCTCAAAATTTAACAATTTTCACTAATTAAGTGCAAAATGGTAAAAAGTAAAAAAACTACGAATTTCAAGTATATTTTTTTTTTGGTTGTTTATTCTAAAACCAAAAAATTTTTTTAAATGGATGCTTCAACCTCAGGCATTGGACTATCTTCTTGATAATTTTTTTTTAGAAAAATGTTGTATAAATAATTTAAAATTTTTTTTTGAATATTATCCCAAAAAATGGGTATTTTTGAAATTGGGTAAAGCTGTTGCCATAGTAAATTACTATGGGGTTTCAGCTTGCGGATTCCAAAAAAAAAAAAACATTTTGCGTAAATTTGCAATTATGCAAAATATTTAAGTTTCTTTTAAAAATCCCCAGTTGCAAATCAAAATATGATGCAAACGCAATAGCTAATACTTGTTCATTGTTTTGTGTTTTTGTGTTGTCTTTCTTTTCGTCACTGTGATTTTTGTTATTGGTGTTGCAAATATGTAACCTAGTATATCAACAACTTATTTTTATGATCATGTATATTAGAGTGGGGCGAAAGTGAAAAAGTACAATGATAAGACATATTATAGAAAACTCTTTAAATTGCAATAAAAGTTTCCGGTTTGCGAAAAATTCATTGTCTTAATACAATTGCATTATATTTAATAAAAATCACTACTTTTACTTTATTCTAAAAACTGAAGAAAACAGTCTCAATATTACAAATTGTGTAATAAAAATTTTTTTAGTTCTAGTTTAGTTTAGCTTAGTTTAGTTTTAGTAGAACGAATGCATACTTATTGTTGTATCCCGTGTACATGAGATTCAATTTGAAAAGATTAGAAACTATACTCACAACACGGCCGGACATTTCACACTACCCGAGGTTTTATATGAAATAGTATCACATGCATTATTGCCAATTGACCAACTATCTGAGGAAGCTCAAGAAGCTCGAAACAAAGATTTTAAAAATTATAGAGAAAAATATTGACGTTAATACGATCGGGAAAATTCAAATGAAGACATATTTAAAGATTTCTACTTAGCTCAGATCTATTACTTACCACCAAAAATAAAAGTTATAAGAAAAAAGTTCATCATATTACCACAGATGGCAGTAGATTTAATAATTTTGTTAAACACAACAAATGAAAAAGAAGTTATTGATGATGAATATAAAGATGATGACTATGAAAGTGATGATGATTTTGATGAGTGTGATATATGACATAATTGTGATTAAAATAATGGAAATTTTCTTGCGATGAAGCATAATTACTAAAAAAAATAAATAAAAATTCAAGTACTTGATATTAAATTTAGTATAATTTAAAAACATATTTATTTGTTTTTTAATAGAGCATTAATTACATTATAGTAGCAATTTTTTCATTAATTTATATCTTTAGAATCCAAAGTTACAACAAAAATTGTGAACCATTGTAAGTTTTTCCGAAATAAAAAATGGTAATTTGTAAAAACAATATATATTTTTTTTTAATTACGGCTTCCCTGAATTAGTTCTCATTTTGACTATCATTTAACCCACTTTTTGGTCAAAAATATATTACGTTAAAAGTTTCCATCGTATTGTCACACACTATATTTCTCATTGTTTTTAAATATTATTATGACTTAAATAATTAATATAATAATTACGCTAACAACGTAGCGGTACACTGCTAGTTTGTTATAAATAACTCGATTTTTGTTTAAGAAAATGTAATTTTAGTTCTTATTTTCTTTTCTTGGCGCTGTTTTACCCTAAACCACTATGTGATCTAGACCCATATTTTCTTACACCCATCGACACAGAATCACTTTGTGAGTCGATTTGGCGATATCCGTCCGTTCATCCGTCTGTCCGACTGTCCGTCTGTGTAATACTTGTAAACAAACTACAGGTCGCAAATATGAATATAATTTGATCATATTCTACCAGCTACCTAGTTCCCATTCAAATGACCCCTATGAGATCGCCTTAACTTGCCATAAGATCCAAATTATCAGATAGATCTCAGTCAAATTGGGTTTGTGTGTGTTTATTACACCAATTAATGAGTAGTTCAAAAATAAACTTTGTAGTCATAGGTCCCATATAAAGCTGCTTCCCGATCTTCACTTAAATTTGTCAAAAACAAACTATTGCACAAATTTTTTTCTAATATAAGGTTTCCATATGTTTTTGCAAAATATAAGTGACTTTAGCATATATGGCCAGGAGCGGTCCATTTTCCGATATGAACTTTGTCAGATCTACAGGCAAAAAATTTTAAAAATTCCACTCTGATTTGGTTTATATTTAGTTGGACTTAGGACCAATTATCTAAACGCATGTGATAGGGTATCAGCCGACTATAATTTTCTCACTTTTTTTTAAATGTACTTTCAAGTGAAAATTTACCAGTTGAAAATTAATTTCCCATTTTTTTGCGTTTTTACCCACCAAAGGCTCGAATTAAAACAAATTTTATCCTTGACCGATGTTTGTGTCTCTGGTACAATCTGCTTATCAAATTTCATATTCCTAAATTACTTTGTAAATAAGAAACAAAAATGTACCCTTTTACATCTATGGGCCGTTTTTACCCCCCCCCCCCCACAACAACCGAATTTCCAAAAGAGTTCCCCTTATCTGACGTTTCTTTTTCCAGTGGAATCAACAAATATATTTTATATTAGTTTGTTTAGAAGATACCAAATATACAATTTTTCCCCTTTTTGGCCGTTTTTCCTCCCCTAGACGTTAGAATTGCCAACAATTTCATCCTTGACTGATGCCCACGTATTGGGTGGAGTCTGTATACCAAAATTCATATACATATATATGAAGATTCCACAAGGTACCATTTTTACCCTTTTTGGCCCTTTTAGCACTCTTAACATCTGAATTTCCAAAATGTTTCCTCTCATCTGATGTTTCTGTCACTAGTGGACTCCACATACTATATTTTATATCCGTTTATTTAGAAGATACCAAATGTACAATTTTAACCCCTTTTTGGCAGTTTTTCCTCCCCTAGTCGTTAGAATTAGCAATAAGTTCATCGTTGGCAGATGCCCACTTTTTGGGAGGAGTCGGTGTACCAAAACTCATAGATATTGATTAATATGTTAAGAAGATGCAAAAACGTACCATTTTTGGCCGTTTTTCCCTTCAGTGGTCGAATTTCGAAAAATATAATCTTGACCCAATGTTTGTTTCTCGGATGGACACTACACAAAACTTTTGGGGTTTTTACGCCGAGAGGGAACCTACATCCAAATTTCAAGTTTCTGGATCAAAAGGTTTGGGCTGGGCGATGATGATCAATCACGTAACTCTTTTATAAATCGCACCTGTACCTCTAAAGTGAGTCAACTCAAAATTTTTTAAATTTAACTTTTTGCAAGAAAACGATACACACTGGTCATATCTATCCACTGTAAAAATCTAACATCGATTTTTTTAGTAGTTCGCAAAAAAAATACTGTTATAACCCTCTTTGTGTTATAAGAGTAGCTTCATTAGAAACCACTAAAAAGACATAGTTTGAGTTCCACCCAAAAAAACTTGTTATATTTGATGATCACTGAAAAAATCGCAAAAATAACTACTGTTGTATACTTATTATTCGCAATTCTTTACAATGAAACAACTGTTTTAAAATTTTATAGTAAATATTAAAAAAAACCGTTTTTGCGTCTACTGAAAATTTGTAAATTTTGAGTTGACTCACTTTAGAGGTACAGGTGCGATATATAGATTAGATAAATATTTATACATTTTTATAAAAATAAAAATTTGTCAGATTTTAACGAATTTTTTTAACACTTTGCATATAAGGAGTTTTCTTTTAGGATCCCTTATAGAAAAATGTTCATATTAGAAGTTTTTAATTTGAAATCAATTCCCATTTTCCAAATTTATAATCTTTTGTATATAACTTATCACGTTTTGATGTATTCAAGAATCTATAAGCATTTAAAATAAATTTCCTATTAAAGACGTTTAAAAGTTGTTCTTAAATATTTTTCAGATTCTAATATTTTTCCTACCAAATAACCGAAAATCTAAAAAAAAATTATTTCCCGTAGACTGCAAATAAATTGTTTACATTTTTGTAAAGTAGTTAACACACTATATCTTACGACTATGTGGCAGGATATATATAGTTCGTATTGATGTTTTTTTTGCGTGAGTTTATTTGTTTTTTATACTGACAGAAAAAGGAAACGGTAGAGTTGGCACGAGTTGTTATATACTTATAAAAAAAAGGGTTGAAACATAATACGCTTAATTGTTAAATTACATTAATGGGTGAAATAAATGGGTAAACAAATAATTCAAAACAATATGCTGCTAATAGGAGATCCATCTGAAGAAGCGCAAGAAAGAAGGAAGAAAGACTACAGATCCTTTCGCGAGCACAACACAAGAAAAATGTCCAGATTTGCACAAAAGAAGACCTTATCACTATTTTGTTGTACACTTTAGATCCATATATGTCCAACATTCAACAAAAAATGGAAAACTACCTCTATGAGTTAGACGAACAAGCCAAACAACTTCTAGAAGATGAAAATCAAGGCTTTTAAGAAGAAATATTTAATAAATTGTTTGATTTAAAATACTCGTAGTTTTTCAGTACAGTAACAATAAGTTATACTCTTTTTTATATAGTTAACAATTATTCTTGCTTTAGAAATTTATGCATTTTGTAAATTTGCAATAAAAATTGATATAGAAATATTTAAAAAGACAATAAAAAAATTTTTAACTAAAGTAAAAACATACGACTTTTTCATTGAAAGTTCTCTATCTTGAACTTTAAAGTTCGTTGCTTAATAAATTATACTTTAACTCGGGCTCTTAAAAAAAAAAAAAAAAAAAAAAATAGCCAACCTTTGGCCCTTGTGAACATTAGGACTAAAAAGCTTACAGGGGCCAAAGTTTATTATTTTCTGACAAAATTTAACTTACGAAATTTTTTAAAAGTATTAGTTGTAAAATTAACTGAAAAAATAAGACATCATAAAAAAACATTTTAACACCTTTTAACTTTTTAACACTTCGCTTTTGTACTAAAATTCAACTAGAAATGCAAATGTGTTTTAAACCCTCCACTACTTTTTTATTGTCAGTCGATAATAACGTTTTATAGCAAAAATTAATTAAAGGCTATAGTCTCACCAAGCAAACAAAAAAACCGCATATCAAAATTACACTCCAATCAAAAGTTATGAATTTTTGACCGCCTTCTCGTGAAATGGTCTACTGTGCGTCGATTCAGACCCACTATAATTCTCTTACTTGATTTTTTGTCCAGTTTGCATGTCTCCTTAAAAGCAAGAAGAATTTCAGAGAAAATACTAAATATTTTTTGATGTGTAAACATCTATACGCGCGGGGAGTAAATTTCGTTTTCACAATACAATCACAAAAACAGCGTAACATGTGAGCCGTAAGACAAAATCGGTGTGACTTATGATTGTATTGGTGAAAAAATTATGATATGTAATAACCTGTTTGAAAATGAAAAATGAAAACTAAAAAATGAAATATAAAAAATGAAAAATTAAAAACGAAAAATGAAAAATGAAAAAATGGAAAATAAAAAATCAAAAATGAAAAATTTAAAACAAATAATGAAAAATAAAAAATGAAAAATTAAAAATTAGAAATAAAAAATGAAATATAAAAAAAATAAAGAAAAAATATAAAAAATGAAAAATAAAAAATGAGAAATAAAAAAAAAAATTAAAACCGAAAAATGAAAAATGCAAAAATGAAAAATAAAAAATAAAAATGAAAGACGAAAAATTAAAAATAAAGTAAAATAAAATTTTTTATAAATATATTTTTTATATATATAAATATTTTTGTATTAGCAGGGCCCCTGCAATGGATTGCTATAGTGATACATAGATGACGCTTTCTGTTTGATTTAAAAAAGTGTCATAAAAAAATTTTTGAATTATTAGATGTTTTTTTATTAATTTTGTTTTTTTTAGCGAAAATGATATTTGTAAATTAAACTAAAACTACCATAATTGAAGAACAAAGTCCACTTGCACAGTTATTCCGTTATTCACGAAAATTGCAATTAAATAAAAATGCATTAGACCTGGTGCTTTTTGAATCAGCAAATGTTTTAACTATTAGCAATACTTTACAGAGGTGTATACAGTGGTCGCACTATGAAAACATTCATCTTTTAAATATTAAATATATTAATCTCTTTAATATTTTGAACAGTTAGCCTAGATAACATATTACAAACATTTCTAATGCCTGGTTTTCACTATGTCATATAAACTGACAACAAAAAATTGCCTCAACTGATATCTCGAAATTTTCTCTTAATTAAGTTTTCATTACATCTTATAAACTAACAAAAAATTGGCTGTAAAACAAAAACAAATTACCAACATGTTGGCAATCATTTTTGATATCAAATGTTGCCAGCGGTTCAAATGAGAAGACATTACATCATATTTTCATACAACTGACAATAATTGACAAAAATTGACATTGAAAGTGACATAGTGAAAACCAGGCATAACAACAATATTTTTGGTTCTAATGTTAACGACAATGTTGAAACTTAACTCATAACACGTCTTCAATCGACGCCTTTTCAAGTCGCATATCCTCCTATATGTATGATCTGTGGTATGATGAAACTAAAAAAAAGTAAACGTTGCAGTTCTCTGGCATGTATAAAATTGAAGCTACACTTATGTAGTTTCTTGCTGCATATGCAATATGTTTGAATTGTATTTAGGTTTTTTTTTGTTGCAAGGATATGTGCAAAATGGAGACATCTGCACATACATGGCATATAGCAAGTAAAAGCCTCTCTTATGTAGTTGGCTTCTACATAAGCAGTGTATATAAATTTTATCTGAATGCCTATGGCATCGCCGTGTAACAGTAGCAGGTTATAGGCCTCATAAATTAGTTAATCGTTGGACATGTTTTGCTTTTTCGCTTTTTTTTAATTTGATTTCCGTTTTTTCTTTTATTTGATTTAATTGATTTAATTAATAATAAATAATATCCTTAAATAATAAAATGGCTTTTTTAAGCTAAGTCCTTTTAAATGTGATTCACTGTACAACCAATATATAAATTGGATTATTTTCATTTTAAATTTTGACGCTTGTATTAACACGAAGCCTTAAGCGTTAGTGTTAATACAAGCGTCAAAATTTACTAATTTTAATGCAAGTAAAATGATATGTAATTATTCTTTGTTATTTTTTTAAAGATTTTTTACTTACTTAATATCCTTAAATAAGCATATTCTAATATATAATTCCTTTTAAAGCTTTTATTTCATAGTTCTGCGTGCAGACAACAGAAGTGTTTTTCATAAAATATTTGATTGGCATAAAATTTGAATAAATTTGTGTTTGGAAAAAACACTTCTGCACAGCAATTTCAATTACTACATACATATACTGAACTTTTAGTAACACACAGAATATCTGATGCAAAGTACAAATTAGAAAAAAAAAAAAAAAAAATAAATAAATAAAATAAACTTGTGCAAATAAAATGAGAGAATTTATTATTTGCATTTATGAGTTTATCAAACATAAATCATGTAGTTTTGTACTTGAGAATGTACACCCACCAATCTCAAACAAACAAATTATAGTCAGTCAAGACCGACTCTAAGATACACTAAACCATTCATTTCGAGATAGGGTCTTGGCTCCAAATGTTATGAAGCATTAACTGGATAAAAAAAATAAAAATAAAAAAAATATTAGTTGTATTGTTATTAATTTATGACTTTCGATACGATATGATAATAATTTTATATGGGGGTTAGGTTAAATATTTGACCGGTCTTGACCATATTCAGTAAAGTCAATTAATTTTCTCAGAAACATATAGAAACCAAACTTGAAACAAATCTGTGCAATATTTTTGTTTTTTGATAGATTTAAGTGTAGTGATTCCCGGACTATGACTAAAATCAGTTATACATGATTTATTTTAGCACTACTACTAAGTGGGTATAATGTAGGTGCAGACAGCAAGTTTTTTCGATATACTTATATATATATATATATATATATATGATAATCTGCAGCTTACGACAATTTAAGTTAATCTGATAGGCGCTATTTGTATGGGGAATAGATTATAATATGCACCGACTTTCACTAATTTCAATATTTTGATGAAATTTGATGAAAGTCCTGGTTCACTGTAAGAAATTTTCCCTTGTGAAGGCCTGAGTTTATAGGTGAGAGGGGAAAGAAGAATGGCATGGCATTTTCATGTACTCGGAAATTCTCTAATGTTTTCTAATTCGTAATTTTCAAAGTGAAGTTATTTTACGTTATCTTTCATTTTTATTTACGTTTGTGATTGTGACACCAAAAATTTTCGTAAAAAAAGATAATAAATTTAAATAAATTACAGTTAATTTGAAGTAAGTAATACTTAAAATTAAAAAATTAAAAAGAACAAAAGATTAATCAGGAAAATGAAATTTAAATTAAAAAGTAAATAAAAAGTTTTTCTTCTGGAAACATCAAACAAGAAAAATAATGTAATAGTAAACATGAAAAAATCTTGAATTTCATTACAAAAATTTTAGTGTATAGACACGCATATAAGTTTAATAGAAAAATAAAAACCGTCTTAGTAATTTGATAGTGTGAACCGCGACTTATAAAATTTCATCAAAATATATTTATATTTGTAACCTGTAGTTTGATTTCAGGGTTTACATGGAAACAGACAAATGAATGGATGGACAGACAGACAAATGGACGGCCATTGCTAAATCGACTCAAAAAGTAGTTCCAAGTCGGTTGCAATAATGAATGGGGGATCTAAGTCAAATATTTCTGTTAGTTACAAACATTGGCACAAACTTATTATACCCTGACCATACAGTAGTATATAGAATATACAAAAACTTCTTTTATACTTTCTTTTTTGCCAAACTTCAAATATAAAACATTTTAAGCCACTTTATATTTTATGATTTAGTGTGCTTTGAAATTCAAATTATTTATTTTCATTTCAAAAAATTTTTTAATTTTCAATAAAACATTAAACTTAATACAATTTTTTGTTCGTCTTCAATACATTTCTAAATAATTGGAAAACTTCTTATATTAAGCTACACAAACAATGCTAAATATATATATGTCTATAATATTAATAGGCTAGGCGATTTCTTGTGACCGATGTTTTGTTCTACCGTTTTATCCCGATTTATATTATTTGAAAGGTATTTCTTTTTAGCCGTTTTGCATTACAGATTTTTAAATTTTTGCCTTTATTTTGAGTAAATTGCATTTAAAGTTGCTACTAACATATACATAAAATTATACAATGCTATGTGTGTGTTTATTAAATTTGTTAATGTGTTTGTAATAAAAATAAGATTATTTATTGTGTTGATTTGTGAATTGGCTATAATTGATTGGCATCCTTTAGGTATTTGCACTCGAATTTGAGGACTGCAATCTGCTAGTATATATAATTGTAACTATAAATGTGTGCGAATTTTGTAGTTAATAAGATTCAAGATTTGACACATATGTGTGACACATACTGTCAATAACTAACCAATACCTGGAACTGCGTCATGTCATTCAAAAGTTATAAGCGAAAATATAAATTGAACTTATTTAAAATAAAACAAATTTTTTTCAATGGTGCGTGGTAGAAAGCATATATTTCAAAAATTCATAACTACACTTTATTCCTAATCGGATCGGTTTCTGGCATTTCAGCCTTCATCACCGATTTATTGAACATTGTGATAATTGTTGTGCTATAATTGAATAGATTGTTTCTATATGAAATTTTTCTACTTGAAATAAAATTAAAATTTGCATATTTTCCGAATGATGTTAAACCCATGATTCGTCAACTGTTACGTTCTTATAAATTTCTATGGATTCAAAATTTTATTTTTCCAATTAAGCACATTTCTTGGTTAATTTTCATAAAAATGATATTCCGTTTGATGAAAACAAGACAGTTGATATGCAAGAGAATATTCGCTATATGGAAAAGAGAAAATATTCTAACAGTGCTGATGGCCTCATCGGTGTATGTGTCTAAAAGATGGAAAGATGGATTATATTTATTGTGCAGAGGGTCAGCTGTTTCTTCTTAACAAAAATTGCGGCCCCGCTTGTTATGCAGTGCCACCACAAACTTTATTTTGAAATAATTTTTGGCAAACTTTGGAAATTGTTCTGTTCACACCGAATTGTGGTAGCAGTTTCAGATCGATCCTCAACAGCAAAAGAGCAGTTTATTTTAAGTGACTAAGAAATGTTTTTGTAGACCAAATATGCACGAAATATCAATGCACACTTGCGAACCACCGATATACTGCTCCATAACGAAAAATCGAATCAATTTGATCAGATTATTGAAAAAAAATTTCATCATAAAAAAAAAAAATTTAAATTAAAATTTAATTTTCTGGCCGAGCTAAATTTTTCAAGTCAAATGGAAAGACAAATAGCCCTCGTATAACAAAACGTTCTGAATAACATCAGACTTGAAAAATCATGGTATAAAAAGCTAATCCGACAGTCTGTAAATTAAAACTATAAAACTTATCTACAAAACTGTGGAACATTTTCGGGGTCATTGTCTAGGGTGCGAAATTCCAAGTCAGGGTGAAATTACTAAGTATAGCAAGGTAAAAACCCTAAAGGGTTTGGCCAAACTTTTTTATAACCTTTCTTTATAATATCCATCTAAAAAAGGAATGATAAAAATGATGTATGTTTGATCATCTCTTTACATCTACTAATAAGTTATAATCATAGGCCCTGAATATATTATGTTATTAAAAAAAAAATTGATATAAAAAGGAAAAATTATAATATATTGAAGATTTCATTTGATAAATTTTATCTAAATTTTATGAAGACTGAAATAAGAAATCACCAATGCTTTTTCTGTTATAGCTGAAAAACTAAGCAAACACACATTAACCCAAGACGAAATTATAAAAGGTCATACAAAAGTATGGCCTGAGAACGCCAAACCCTTTGGAGGTTTTTCGATACTGGCCTAATACTTTCATCCTAACTTTGAATTTCTCAACCATTCAAAATGGCTGTTGACAGTGCAATAGGTTTATGGAGTTATCGATTTTTTTTAAAATGATCTTTGTTATCCTAATTAGTTAGTTATTTACTATTTACTTTGTGAAAAGTTGACAGTTCTAAAATCTTTATGGTACTACGCCAAACTTTTGATTCTACTGAAACTGTTTTAAACCAATTTACATTACAAATTTTAATTGAAAATTTTGCTTGGGTTGAAAATTAATTTTAATGAGAGATATGCAATTAGCGTGTTTATTAAATTTTAGTGTCTTTGCTCTGTTGGCTTATTTTTTAAAAGATTTCAGCGTTGAAGATATTATGAATAGTTTTCATAGAAAACTATTATAAGGCAAGTTTTCAATTTTAAACTTTTGATAGGAGAGTTTATTACTTTGTGGCCTTGGACAAAAAAAAAAAAAAAAATATAATAAAAAACACAAATTTAAGGGCAAAAATTACTTTTTAGCATTTTCACCTTTGGGCTAGATACATTTAATCACTAGGTTTTGAATATTAGTACTTATCGAACCCTTCAGACACCTAACCATTTTTATAAGCTTGAAAGAAGTAGCTAAATCTTGCAAATAAGGTGGAATAATTGTGGCAAATTGAAGGACGTGGTTCATATAGCATTCATTAGATTTTTTTCTGTCACATTGACCTGTACAAAAATCACTTTTTGTGTGGACAAAGAGGACGGTTTTCCTGCCACAAACAAAATATACGCCGCTAATCTTGGTAAATTTGTTATGGTACTAATTGGGGTTTTTAATTAAGATATAGATTTAAGATTGGATTACTTGTTGTTAGATCACATAATTTAGTTGAAGACCCAATAAATAAACACTAGAAAAAAACATGTTGCTGAAATCATCCAAAAAGCTGGAAATAATATTTTCCATTCTCTATATTATGTATCAGTTTTTAGCGCTGCCACATTTACAATTTTGTTTAGAAAATCTTTCCCAAGCTATTATTTGTTTTTTTTCATTAGAAGCATCCTTAATTTGATATTTTTTGAAATACATTTGGTGTTTTCTGAAACACAAATGCAAAAGTTATAGTAAGTTCTAACTCGTCTAATGCGCCCGTGGCAATATGTAAAATATATTAAATTAATTTACACTAGAATGGAGTGTTTTCGGAATATAAGCGATCGTTTTTTGATTTGGAAACTCCAAAAAGAGGGTGTAGAATTCGGTTAATGTTTGCCGCCAAAATTTTACTTTTTTTTCAATGATATAAGATGTAAGCGAACTTATATTCCCCGTCAAAATTATATGTTTTTCAATTTGGCAACCTTAAAGAGACATTTTTCAAAATATCAACAATTTTTCTGTACGACGCACATTGGGTTGAAAAGGGTCAAAAGTGAGGATTAATTCAAAAATTGAAATGAGTATTTTGTAATAAATTTTTATACCGGGTAATAGAGTATAAAATGGGTCATCACTAACTGTCAAAATTATTGTTCTAAGTTGTTTACTTTTCTTGCTATACTCTCTCAAAATTCAACAATTTTTTTTTAATTTTGCTCGAAGTGGTAAAAAGTGAAAAACGAGATATTTCAAGTTTAATTTTTTTTAATTTTTTTTTTAAATTCTAACTTTTTTCAAATGGATACATCAACTTCAGGTATTTGACTGTATTATTAAAAAAAAAATTTTTAGATGAATGTTTTAGAAATATTTTTAATAATTTTTTGAAAATTGTCCTAAAAAGAGGGTATTTTTTAAAAAGAGATTGAGTTTCAACGTAATTCTCGATGAGATCTGGTAAAATTATTTACATTGTAGTAAAATATGGGATTTCTACTTGTGTATTCCAAAAAAACATTTTGCCAATACTTGCCAACGAATGTAATATTCAAGTTTTTATTAAAAGTCCCCAGTATAAAATTAAAAAAAAATGCTTGAAAACACAACAGAAAATATCTTTTTTTAGTTTTTGGTTTGTGTTTATTTTCGTAGCTGTGATTGTTATTGTTGCTGTTGTAAATGTGTAACCTAGTATTACAATAAATAATTTTAATGATCATGCACATTATAGTGGAGCGAAAAATCGAAGCTCTGAAATTACAAAATGTTCTCGGGTAAAAAATTTTAGAACAATATAAAAAAATTGCAGAAAACTAAAAGTGTTAAGACAGATTGCAAATAAAGTTTTCAATTTAAAAAGATGTCCTTGTCTAAACTCTGATACATAACATTTAAAAAATGAGCAAGATACGACAACGTTTATATATATTCTATACAAAGTTTGGCCAAATGGTTTTTCAGTCCACTCTAATGTATGTATGTACCCAAATAAAAAAACGTAAAATAATATTGACAGTTTTACTGGTGATGTCTTTTGTTTGCAGTGTTGTGAATAACAATTATAAGATATTTGTTACTAGGAAAATTAATAACAGTTTTAAATTGTTAAAAATGTTATAACTTTACTATTTTAGGAACAAGTCCCAACACAATTTTCATTTCTCGCAGAGAACTTTACAATATTATGCAAAATGTAGATTCTAATAAACATATTGATAAAATCAAATATCTGCGAATGGAATTAATCAAACGTGTCAAACCAACGGATATGAAATATTTTCTTAAAAGATTAAATTACTTTTGCACGGATTTTAAGTCTCGGTTTGAAAAAGTTAAAAGAGCAGAGGCTCCAGTTTTCAAATATAATGCCAATTGGTTGGAATCTTGTTAAGCTCTATCCATGGTATTATATGCCTCCAACTTTACATAAATTCCTTATCCACGGGCCAGAAATAGTAAGATACGCCTTGTTGCCAACAGGTCAACTATCTGAGGAAGCTCAAGAAGCTAGAAATAAAGATTTCAAAAATTACAGAGAACACTATTCTCGTAAATGCAGTCGGGAGAAGTCAAATGAAGATATATTCAATAGGTTACTTCTTAGTTCGGATCCTTTAATTACCACTAAAAGCACAGATGGAACTAGATTTATTAATTTTGCCCAAGATTTCTGATGAAGAAGAGATTAATGAAGATATTGATGATAATTATGAAGATGCTGATTATATTTATGAAAGTGATGATAATACGGAGGATCCTTGATTTTAATTGTATATATATATATATATATATATATTTATTTAAGTTTCTCTTAAATAAGAACAATATAAAATAAAAAATAAACAATAACAATAAATGCATACAAAATTTTCAATTATAAATGTAGCAATATATTCAATATTAATTGAATTAATTTTTTTTAAATTTTTTTTTAATTTTTCTGAAATGGTTGTTTGTTTTGTGCTTATAATTATTCATCAATAAAAACATAATATTATTTTATAATGTGAATTTTTTGAGTTAAATTTGTGGAATTGTGGAATTTGGAAAATAAAATCGGATTTTAAAATTCAATTTATTCATTTTTTATTTAAAAAAAATTTATTTTTTCTAAAAGCACATTAACTAAGTTCTAACTTGCAATTTCATTTACAAATTTATCGCTTTTTATTCCAAAGTTATATGCGGAAAATTTTCAACTATTTTCTTTACGACACTTGGTTTTTGAGATATAAGCTATTATATGTTCCCCGCCACCGGCCAAATTATATGCGTTACTGTTGTTAGGAGGAAAACTGCCAAACATTTCGGATTTTAAAATTCAATTTATTCCTTTTTTATTTAAAAAAAAATTTATTTTTTCTAAAAGCACATTAACTAAGTTCTAACTTGCAATTTCATTTACAAATTTATCGCTTTTTATTCCAAAGTTATATGCGGAAAATTTTCAACTATTTTCTTTACGACACTTGGTTTTTGAGATATAAGCTATTATATGTTCCCCGCCACCGGCCAAATTATATGCGTTACTGTTGTTAGGAGGAAAACTGCCAAACATTTCGGATTTTAAAATTCAATTTATTCCTTTTTTATTTAAAAAAAAATTTATTTTTTCTAAAAGCACATTAACTAAGTTCTAACTTGCAATTTCATTTACAAATTTATCGCTTTTTATTCCAAAGTTACAACGAAAATTGTAAGAAAAGATCATTTTTTCCAAAACACAAAAAAGCTCCTAACGGGTTAGAACAAATTTTTTTCCACTTTTTTTTTAAATGGTGGTTTTTTATGCATTAATGAATATCCATTAAAAAAAATTAACAATATTTTGAAATTACGTCTTCCCGGAATTAATCCTCACTTTTCATGCTTTTCAACCCACTGTGCGACGCTTCCGTTTCGATTTTATGTGAAAGTCACAATTAACTCGTAGCCGTATGAGTGTGATAATTAATCATACGCATTCGATTCGTACAGAATCAGCAGAGGCAGTAACTTTTATAAATTTATTGTAACCTTTACCTCGATGCGGTCAGGGTATAATGAGCTTGTGGTGATGTTTGCGGCTATCAAAAATATTGCACCTAGACCCACCGTTTATTATGCCAATCGATTCAGAATTACATTCTGAGTCAATTTAGAGATTTTTGTCCGTCCATCTGTGTGTCCATGTAAATCTTGTAATCAAACTACAGGTCGCAAATATGAATAAGTATATTTTGATTTAGTTTGTGTATGTTCTTTTAAAAAATAACCGACTGTACCAAATATGGTCAGAATCGGTACATTTTTCGACTTAGTCCCCCTGTAACTGTAACATCCGATATGAACTTTTTCATAATCGAAGGCAAAATTAACAACGCCACTCAAATTCAGATTATTTTTATTTTCTACATCCAATTAGTTGGGTATCGTATAGTCGGTATGGACAGTATGGACTGGTCGCAGGTTCTATGGGATTTTTTGATGTGTAAACATCTAAACGCGCATGGGGGTAAAAATCTATTTCACAATACAATCACAAAAACAGCGTAACATGTAAGACTTTTGACAAAATCGCTGTAACTTATGACTGCATTTGTGAAAAAATTATTATATGTAATAACCATTTTGAAAATTAAAAATGAAAAATGAAAAATATGAAATGAAAAAAGAAAAATGGAAAATAATATATAAAAAATAAAAAATTAAAAAAGAAAAATTAAAAATGATAACTAAAAAATTAAAAATGAAAACAAAAAAACGAAAAATAAAAAGTGAAATATGAAAAATCGAAAATGAAAAATGAGTAATGAAAAATAAAAAATGAAAAACGAAAAAAGAAAACTGAAAAATGAAAAATAAAAAATGAAAAATGTAAAATAAGAAATGAAAAACGAAAAATGAAAAATAAAAAATAAAAAATTAAAAAAGAAAAATTAGACATGAAAAATAAAAAATTAAAAATAAAAACTAGAAAACGAAAAATAAACAAGTAAGAAAATTATAGTCGGTCTAGACCGACTATACGATACCCTATACTATGCCCTATCTCTTAGGCCCAATTAACTGGACATAGAAAATAAGCAAAAACCAAATTTGAGTCTGATTTTTATTAATTTTTTTGGCTGCAGATATGAAAAAGTTCATATCGGATGCTATATCTATATGGGGACTAGGTCCAAAAATGGACCGATCCTGATCATGTCTGGTAAAGTCTCTTGTATTTTGCAAAAATATGTACAAACAAAATCTGAGAAGAATCAGTGCAATATTTTTGTTTTTTAATAGATTTAAGTGAAGATCGGGAAGCAGCTCTATATGGGCCCAAAGGGATCATTTTTGGACTACTGATTAATGGACGTAATGAACGCATACAAACCCAATTTGAGTAAGATCTATATGACAATTTGGATCTTACGGCAATTTATGTCGATTTCATATGGGTAATTTGTATGGGGGCTAGGTCTGAACATGGACCGATTCTCACCAATTTCAATAGTGTTCATCCCATGGCTGATAAAAGGCTATATACCAAATTTCATTAAAACATATTCATATTTGCGACCTGCAGTTTGATTACAAGCTTTACATGGACACACAGACGGACGGACGGACGGACGGACGGACGGACGGACGGACGGACGGACATTGTTAAATCAACTCAGAAAGTGATTCTGATTCGATCGGTATAATTAAAGATGGGTCTAGGTGAAATATTTTTGGTTGTTACAAACAGCAGCACAAAGTCATTATACCCAAACCACATAGTGGTATAGGGTATAAAAATGAAAAATAAAAAATTAAAAATCAAAAATAAAAAATTAAAAAAGAAAAATTAAAAATAAAAAATGAAAAATAAAAAATGAAAAATGAAAAATCGAAAATGAAAAATAAAAAATGAAAAATGAAGAATCAAAACTGAAAAATGAATAATGAAAAATGAAAAATGAAAAATGAAAAATGAAAAATGAAAAATGAAAAATGAAAAATGAAAAATGAAAACTGAAAAATGAATAATGAAAAATCAAAAATGAAAAATAAAAAATGAAAAATGAAAACTGAAAACTGAAAAATGAAAAATGAATAATGAAAAATGAAAACTGAAAAATAAAAATAAAAAATGAAAAATAAAAAATGAAAAATTAAAACTGAAAAATGAATAATGAAAAATGTAAAATAAGAAATGAAAAACGAAAAATGAAAAATAAAAAATTAAAAAAGAAAAATTTGAAATGAAAAACAAAAAATTAAAAATGAAAACTAAACAAGTAAGAAAATTATAGTCGGTCTAGACCGACTATACGATAGCCTATACCATGCGTTTAGAGACCCTATCTCTCAGGCCCAACTAACTGGATATAGAAAATAAGCATAAACCAAATTTGAGTGGGATTTTTATTAATTTTTTCGGCTGCAGATGTGAAAAAGTTCATATCGGATGCTATATCTATATGAGGACTAGGTCCAAAAATGGACCGATCCTGACAATGTTTGGTAAAGTCTCTTGTATTTTGCAAAAATATATACAAACAAAATTTGAGAAGAATCAGTGCAATATTTTTGTTTTTTGATAGATTTAAATGAAGATTGGGAAGCAGCTCTATATTGGGCCAAAGGGATCATTTTTGGACTACTCATTAGTGGATGTAATGAACGCATACAAACCCACTTTGAGTAAAATCTATATGACAAGTTGGATCTTATGGCAATTTATGTCGATTTCATCGGGGTAATTTGTATGGGGGCTAGGTCTGAACATGGACCGATTCTCACCAATTTGAATAGCGTTCATCCCATGGCCGACAAAAGCTTATATACCAAACTTCATCAAAATATATTCATATTTGCGACCTGCAGTTTGATTACAAGGTTTACATGGACACACAGACGGACGGACGGACGGACAGACATTGTTAAATCAACTCAGAAAGTGATTCTGATTCGATCGGTATGATTAAAGATGGGTATAGGTCAAATATTTTTGGTTGTTACAAACAGCAGCACAAAGTCATTATACCCAAACCACATAGTGGTATAGGGTATAAAAATTTACCAGTTGAAAAAAAAAATAATAAATATTTTTATATAAGCAGAACCCTGCAGCAGATTCTATTTTTTAATTGTATTTTTGTAACGAACTTGTTATCTGTCGATACAGAACATACCAGATAGTGATATCGCCAAAAAAATATACAATTTAAAACTTAACGCGAAATTATAAAAAATCAAAATTGGAAAATTTAGCATTTAGTAAAAGTTTGTATTTTATTGTCACCCACTGTATATATAAATTTTTTCAAGACTGCGGGTTGGATTATTGTGACACTAGATCTAAAACTTTAGTGCGCAAAATTTTAGCCAAATCGAACAATGCTTTCGGATGCGCATTGAGTTCAAAGTTCAAATATGCATTTATATGTAAAATTGTCAAAAAAAAAAAAATATAATTTTTCACAAAAATTTTGATATTAATAATTGCATTTCAATTAAATTAATTATAAGTGAAACAGAGATGTCTGTTTTTGTTTGATTTTAAAAAAGGTGTCATATAAAAAATCTTTAATTACAGATCACCCTTGTGAGTGGACTCACACGATTTTTTTTTAATTCTTAATCTGCGTTGTCTAAAATGTGAGGTTAGATATCATAAGACGGTGCCTTCTGGTGCCTAGTGGAGCCCAAAATACCCGAAGTGTGTTTATATGGGGGAAAATATGACTTTTTTCATATTTTATGAAAATGTCATTCTAAAGTTTAATTTTTAAGACAAGTTGTTATATGAATCATTTTAAGTACTAAATTTTCTTTTCAAAGACCTATGTAACTATAAAATCGAATAAAATCTCGCCCAGAAATACCAAATGCCGCAGACCCCTTTTATGCAAAAAAAAAAAAAAAAAAACACTAGGTCATGAAATTTGATGGCACTTTTTTCAACTTTGAAAAATTGATTAAAGCCAAAGTTTTTTTGGTCTCTATACTTATACGCACCGAGATGTGAAGTATTGTTTTATTACCACGTTGTTAACCTATTGCGCAATGAGACCGAAAATGGGTAATTTTTTTGATAAAGTTTTGAAAACTCATATTTCAAGCTTTAAAAAATTTTCTTAAACAAAATTTAAAAAACTGTATCTGGCACTTTAAAGTTTTGTTTAATACATATTAAAGTTTAACTTTGTGAATTTTTAGGTAAATCCCTAGAATTTTTTTTTCAATGATTTATTTTTCGTGGATTTCGAGAAAAATTAGATTTTTGTGAAATGTTCAGTAAATCTAAACTTTCTAAAAATTTTGTATTAAAAATTAATCAGTTTCCTACTTGTAGATATTATATTTTATGGTTTCGGAAAAAAATAATATTACCCCATTAAGCGTTTTGGACTTGACATATGTTGCCAATCTAATAAAAGACAATTTATTCAAAAAATTCAAATATTTTGTAAGTGCTGTTGAATTTTAAATGTGACGCTTAAAATATAATAACCAAATGTGCAAGTCTTCCATGCTGAAAATTTGGGACCAGTGAAGCAGTAACTATTCCTATTTAATTTTCAAAAAAATTAAACTATGTTTTTGTGTTATTTATGGCAAAGTAAGTAAGAAAATTATAGTCGGTCTAGACCGACTGTTCGATACCATATACCATGCGATTAAAGATCCTGTATTTAGATATAGAAAATAGGCATAAACCAAGCTTGAGTGGCAGTGTTATTAATATTTTACCTCTGGATATTTAGAATTTCATATTGGATGCTATATTTATAAGGGGACTAGGTCGAAAAATGGACTGATCCTGACCATATTTGGTCAAACATATACAAATCAAATTTGAGAAAAATCTGTGCAAAATTTTTGTTTTTGATAGATTTATGTGAACATCGGGAAGTAGCTTTAATGGGGGCTATGACTAAGAATTTTCCTGTAGGCTTTATTTTTGTACTACTTATAAATGGACGTAATAAACATACATAAAGCCAATTAAACCGAGATCTATAACATAGTTTGGATTTTATATTAATTTAAGTATTCATAGGGGTCATTTGTATGGGGACTAGGTCTGAACATGAACCGATTTTAACAATTTCAAGGACGTTCGTGCTACGGCCGCTAGAAGCTTACATACCAAATTTCATCAAAATGTGTTCACATTTGCGACCTGTAGTTTGATTACAACGGTTACATGGACACACAGATGGAGAGACGGACGGACGGACATTGCTAAAACGACTCAGAAAGTGATTATGAGTCGATCGGTATAATAAAATATGGGTCTAGGCCATATATATTTGGTGGTTACAAACATCAGCCCAAAGTCATGAAAGGTATAAACATTTGACCTTGAACCTGATTAATTTGTAACTCAATCATTAAATTGATAAGGGTAGAAAATATTTGGAAAAATTAAAAAATACGGAGAGCCCGCCGCTAGTGCTAAATGTGAGTTTAACACAAACAAATTTTCGTCTTCAGACGCTCACATATGAGTAGTATGCAAACATATTTGTTTCAAAGTTGTTTTATATTTTAGTTTGTTATATTGGAAGAGGTTGGATTCTCACTTGGTTGTTTTCAGCTAAGGTATGTGAATTTAACTTTTTTCCGAACAAACTATCTCCTGCTTTTGATTACTGATAAGGGTTGGTGACTGGATCCGAAATAGCTGCATAACCTGTCATGCAGAATATAGATCAACTTTTGAAAAAAAATGTGGCAATGTTTTTTGCTTTTGATCTTGAGCCCGATTAATTTCTAACTCAATCATTATTTTTTTTTTAATTTTTTCAAAAATTTCTCTATATTTTTTTAAATTTAATATATATTTTATGGAAATAATAGAATATTATTGTGTGAAGTCAAATTTTTAATTGCCGCATACTTCTTAAGCACATTGCTGTGTTTGTAGTCTGAACGAATGAAGGAAAGACCACGGTGTATGAATGTGTTTTGTGTTGAAGCATTCATACGAAACATTTAATTTGCATTTTAATATCTGTTTTACGTTTTCAACAACAACAACAACGATGACAACAAAAAATACTCTCAGATGTAAATAAGTTTATACAAATTGGAGTCTTTACGATTTTCTTAATTATTTTGATAAATATGTATTTTGAAAGAAAATATTTGGAGAACGTCATATTAAAAAAAAAATTGTTTTATTTGTGGGGAGAAATATGCAAAGCTTTGATGAATACTAACTGATACTAAATGAGGGTAAAATTTTGTACATTCTGAATAATTGTAACAATTTTGTGAAACTATTAAATCATCTAAATCCTTGTAATAGATTTCAGTTCATACTTATTCATCATAATAATAATGAATGATTTTATAGCTGTTTAGAAAAGCGATTGTGTTACCAAAAGTATAAGCGAACTGATATAAACAAATTTAATTTTGGACAGAAACTTTTTATGACTACTTGTCATATTTAAACTTAACAACCAAATTTCACGGTAGTAACTTTGTTTCGTCGTTCAAATAATTATAAACTATTGGCAAAAACATTAAACAATCTTCAAAATAAATGGAAATATGCTGTGAAAGATTTCCATCTTTCTATCATCATTTAAAATTTTCTATTTTCTATGAAAATTAAACTAAACAAAGTTCCACCACATATAGAGCAGATGTTTAAGGAATAGCTACTCGTACCACAAACTGTGATGTTTGATAACAGTTGCAATTTCGAAAACGGTTAGCAAAACCCAAAATACAACAATGACGATGCACAGTGGCGCCTTTCCCCAAATAGCGTGGCAAAAATCAAAAATTTTATAGAAGCATTCAGTAAAATCAATGAATGTATAGTATATAGGAATTCTCACATATTAAGAAGCAATAAATGGTCTTAAAATCGGATAAAAATTATGGATGATAGAGCTCCGCAATTTTTTGAAACATATCCTCTTTCAAATCAAATAGTAGCCAAACTACTTAGCAGATTAGAAAGCTGAAAAAAACTGAAATTGTCAAACGGAAGAAAATCGAAGTACCAGCTCACGAAATACCGAAACAAAGTCCAAACTCCAAAAAAATTAGAAGACTGACGAAAAAACAATTTAAAACCAAAAAATCAAAAACCAAAAAAAAAAAAAATATTAATGTTTTTCTCATTTTGATCGATTTTCCCAAGTTCGTTTTGTACGTTTTTATGGGGTAAATAAATTTTTATCAGAAATCTAACTCATATCAGCTTATTCTACACCCTTTTAGGTACCAGAATCCATTCTTAAGTCCAAACTCGTTTTTTGACACTCTAGGTCCCTTTTCTCGGATAAGGTCACATATATTGGTAGTTTTTTCTACATTGATAGAATACAACTAAAAGTGTTTAAACATGTTTACTTAGATATTACCTAAGAGTGCGTTTATATCTAAGGAAAATCTAGTAGATTTTAGTTGAAATCTATTTCAAAATCTATACCGTTTACATCTAACTTTTTTGACATTTTGTGAGATTTTGTTTCCTCAACAATAAACAGCTGATTAAAATAAATAATATTAACTAGAAATACCAAAAAAAGTCAAAACAATAGGAAAATTGCAATATCAATTTTATTATTATATTACGCATCATAAATAAAAAAAGCACAAGCTGAAATAGAAATTTTGCAAAAAAAATCATCAGCATTTGTTAAATGTATTGTTTGAACAACAAAAACAAATGCATTTTGCACAATTATTATAAAGCAGATGGGAATGGGCACATATAAGTATAAAAAATTATAACTTTTCAATTACTAAATATTTTTTTCTTATAGACTCGTCATCTATAATATTAATAGGCTAGGCGATTTCTTGTGACCGATATTTTGTTCTACCGTTTTATCCCGGTTTTGACCAAACTTATATTATTTGAAAGGTATTTCTTTTTAGCTGATTTGCAGATTTACAGATTTTAAAATTTTTTCCTTTGTTTTGAGTAAATTGCATTTAAAGTTGCTACTAACACATACATAAATATATAAAATGCTATGTGTGTATTTATTAAATTTGTTAATGTGTTTGTGATAAAAATGAGTTTGTTTTTTGTGTTGATTTGTGAATCAGCTATAATTGCTTAGCATACTTTTAGGGTCTTTATTTAATGAAAAAATAAAATTTCCTAGAATTTGCGCTCGAATTTCGAGGGCTGGAATCTGCTAGTTCTTATTAATAATTAATATTTTATTTCCTTTTTATTCAACTTGTTTGCTTTTGTTTTTTAATATAAATTTTTCGGTCACTGCGTTGTAATTTCTACTACAATATTAAAAAAACACACTAGTATCATTTAGTAGTGTCCAAGTTTCACAAGATTTTGTGAGATTTTGCTAAAAATCTAGTAACGAGCTAGATTTTGTTTTATATGAGAAATCTAGTACAAATGAGCTAGATTGTGCTCGAAATCTCATTTTGCTTAGATGTAAACGCACTATAAAATGGTTCACTAATACAATACTCTTAACTAGTTAAAGTGAAGTTGGCTGCATATACTTGCCACTCTGCACGCAACTACCATAAAGTTGTGAAAACATCATGACATACACTGGATGGCGGGTAGACGTGTTTTGCCATAACTCAGTGAAAAACTAATCAATTTTAAAGTTATATGGCTTAGTTTAAAGGCTATAAAATACCAGATATTATCTATTTTTTGCATATTTTTCAGTGTTCAAATTCTGTTAATGAATAAAAAAATAAAAAAAAATTTGCTTGCGCGACATGGATTACTATTTAAAAGTCGAAAATTTACAGTGTATGTATTGTGCAATAATTAAAAACTTTTGACCTGATGCCAGGTCAAAAATTAAATTAACGTAAAAAAAAATTTGCACTTAAAAATTTAAAACAACGAAAATCGCTAGCGCTATTTGTACTATTTTTAGCAGTTACTGAAGTCAGCATATTAAAATTTAAAAAAAAGTAAATAGAAATTTTATGCCTAGTATTATTGTGCTAATGACTGATATATATTGACGTACATTTCCGTGCTGAACCCAGTTGGCATTTGACTCAATAAGAGACCACAGAATATTTTGGTAAAAAGTAAAAAGAGTGAAGTGGCAATACTGTCTTTACAAAATTATAAATTGTTTGATTTATTTAGAAGCTCAGAAGACGAAAGCGCATTTAAATTGGCTGCTCTAAAGGAATGTTAAGTCTATTAGATATCGCTCCCAATGTTATTGACTATAACTAATAATTAGTTAACTAATAAAAAAAGATAATAGTTTTAAAAAAAATATACTAAATAACTTAATATCTATAGCATTAGTATATTAATATTAAAAATATTTCAAAAATGTGTATCTGTAATATTAATAAAAAATGGGAAAAAAAAGTTCCAAAAGTAGTCCGATTTTATTAAAATTTTAGAGTGTTTTTTGCAATATTTTTGCAAATGTTTTAAATATAATACAGAAATTAGCAAATTTGGCATCTTTTTTACATTTTAAGCAAATTTTGAAGAAAATTTTGGACTAGGTCCAGACGTGGACTGATTTCAAAGATTTTTTATAGATCTCGTCACTGGCATAATAAGCCCTTATGATTCAAATTTCATCGTAATAGAATAACATTTGCAACATTCAGTGGCATTAAAACCAATTTTTAAGGAAAATTTTTATGGGGACTAGCTCCGAAAATCGGCCGATTCCAACAAATTTAAGTAAGGTTCATGTTTGGGTCAAAAATACTTTAAGTTCCAAATTTCAGCAAATTATCTTTATATTTGCAACATGTTATATTAGCACCAAAATAATATTGAACTTTGATAGGATATATTGAAGCCCACTGTCGACCTCTCTTCCTCCGCCGGCACTCATTTTAAAGGTAAATAAGTCATCTTTCCAAATCATTTAAAATTTTTTAAGTATCTCAGTTTAAAAGTTATGATTTTTGCAACGAAAAAAGTCAAAAGGCCCCACTGTGCGACATCGTTAAATATAAAGTTACTAAAAATGGTGGAAAAGATGATTTTATGCATTTGTGCCATTAAAACAGAAACTCTTAAATTTTAACGCTTTCATTTTTGTATATAAAAGATTAAGCAATAAAAAATATTATGCTTTTAAATTTACTCGTTGAGCTCAATAACCTTTTGTGTTCTCTATTAAATGAAGTGAATGTAGTAACGTCTATGCATAATTCCATGGCAAACCGAACGAATAACTGTTTAATATCACAATTTTTCGATATATATATATATATATAGTACGGCGATTTACAAAATCCCAGATAGCTTGTAATAAGAGATTGTGGTATTTCAGATTAGTAAGAAGATATCGCTTTGCAATTTTTAATATATAGGAATCTAAACGAGTTTTGTTTATAAAGGCTGTTCCAAAGAAAAAGCATACATTGTGATTGATTACTTGACTTAACTCTAATAATTTGTTTTATCACAATTCGGCTGGATTTTAGGGGAAGATGGTGAATTGTATTTCAAAGAGGACGGAGCACCTACAAACTTTCGTCGTGATGTAAGAGCATGTCCTTGTGGAAATCATCCAAACAGATGAGTAAGAAAAAGACGTTCTTTTCCAGACCTTACAACCATCGATTTTTTTTATGGGGACACCTAAAAAAATAACGACGTGAGAAACCCGAGAACATGAGAAGAATTAAAAGTCACAATTTAAATGGAAATAAGTTTATTGTCTTGTACTTTTTCCATCCGTATCTGAGTCTGCAGTAGGCAAAAATTTAAACGATTGAAATTTTCGAAAAAAAATATAGGTGGAATATTGCTCTAACTTTGGACGGACAACAACAAGCCGTTCAAATGTCAGTATCCAAATAGTCCGTATTAGTGTTAGTGAAAGTCCAGGAACATCAGTTCGGTATTGTGGAGAAGCATCGTGGAGATAATATCAAGAAACTCTCTACAGCTTACTGAAGATCTGATTTTCCTTGCTTATAAAATTCTATAGACACAAAAACTGAGGACCAATGAACACGCACAGCGAAGAGATTGTTATATATCAAATGTATTTCAGAAATATTCAGATGTATTTCAAAATCTATAAATTGAATTTCATAAACATCAATTGAATTTCAGATATATAGTGAGAACGCTATTAAAACATATTCGTTAAGTATTAAATTGCATTACTAACATTTCTGGTAAACGTGTGCGGTGCAGTATTTTATTTAGATTTAAATGGACAACAATATTATTAAATGCTAGCTTGATTATTGGACTTGTTTGAGCACAAATTCATTAAAATTCAAATTTATTTTTTATTTATAATAAATAATTTATTTATTTGTTTAAATTTGGTATCCTGTTCTACCAAACAGAATATGTTTAAATATGTTAGTTGGAGTTTGATTTACAATACAACTTAAAATTACTGTGACAATATTAAATATTAAAGAACAATATTGATTTATATACAAATAATACATATATGGGGGATTTCATGTCAAGTGCACAAACTTTTGAAACCGATGTCTTCCGATCGGGATGAACTTTGCACCAAGGTTAGTCCTATTGGATAATAGTTTAGATACAATTTTTCAACAAGATCGGTCAAGATCTCTCTGAGTTAGAGAGGATCAAAATTTGACATTTTGGCCAAACAGGTGTTTTTTTCTCATCCATGTAACTTATTTCCTATTGTTCTTAGAAAATTTTCTCCCAAATAGTTTAAATAGCTATTTCTTTAATATTTCGGAAAAAAAATACTTTAAAAAAAATTTTTTTGTAGACTTTTTTTTTTCTAAATCAAAGCATTTTTTGCCTTTTTTTCAAAAAGGGGATTTTTTTTTCCATAAGAAAGCTTAGGATTTTTCCTTTAAGAGCTTTTTAGTCGCTTAGTGGGATGGGAGTGGGATATCTATCAAAATAAATGTTTTGAAACTCAAGACAACGGTTTTTCAATTGTTCACAAATGCACTATTTTGAATTTTTCCTATTTGTGTGTAAAACCTTACAAATAAAACTTATACTAAGAAACTAGACAAATTAACATTTCCGAAGGTATGTAACATACCTTCATAACATAACAGAAGAGAATGGTTATCTGTAACCTGAAAGAGTTATTTGCAACATTTCAATCTGAACACGAGGATGTTAGAATTGGCTTCACGAAATTAACCCAAATGAGGCCAAAACATTGCGTTTTGGCAGAAAGCAGCGAAACTCACACAGTATGCGTTTGCATTTACCATGAAAATGGTAAACTTATGTTGAAGGACTTAAAGTATTTAACAGATGATTCGGCAGTAGATTTACACGATTACGGCGATTGCCTTAAATTGACTATGTGTCCTAATGCAACAACTTTTTGCCACTTAGGTGAATGTACCAATTGCCCGAAAACCACATTCATCAAAGAAAATTTAATCAACTCTTTAGATCGAGAATATATAGAGGAGGTCAAATTTGATTCTTGGATTCAGACTGACAGATGCACATTGAAAACAATCATTTTAAATGTGGATAATTTTGTAGAAGAAATGTGTACAGGATTGCTAAACTTGAGAACCCATGACTTTTTAGTCAAAGAGCAATGGTCATTCTTCAAGGATTTGAAGATACATTTGAAGTCTGGTGAATTCGTTATTTCATATGATTTCGCAGAAAACTATAAATATGTTCTTCAGGATGCCATACAAGCATTCCACTTCAATAACGACCAAGCAACTATATTCACAGTAGTTATTTACTACATGAAAGATGAAAAACTGGAACACAAAAGTATGGCAATCATATCCGACGATTTAAAACATGATACCGTTGCAGTTTATGAGTACCAGAAGAGAATACTAAAATTTCTAAAATCTAAATTTACATTAAAGAAGGTATACTACGTTTCGGACGGAGCTCGTCAACATTTTAAAAACAAAAGTAGCTTGGGAAATTTTATGGCCCATGAAAAAGATTTTGGAATGACAGCTGAGTGGCATTTTCATCCTACTGCTCATGGTAAAGGAGCATGTGATGGTATTGGAGCAAACCTTAAAAGAAATGCGGCGAAGTATAGCCTCCAGTGCTCTCATAAAGATCGCATCTTAGATGCGACTGCTTTATTCCATTGGGCAAAGAATTATTGTAAAGAAACTAAAATAGTTTTTAGTAGCAAAGAGGATCATCAGGAAACATTGAAAACACTGAAGAGCAGATTCGATGCTGCGGTAACAATCGATGGCACCGCTCAATACCATGCTTTTATACCGCTTGTCGATGGAAGACTCAAGTTGGAAAAGTTTTCTGCCTCTATTCAATGCGATTTCTTTCAAAAGACAACAAATAAACCAGCAGCGAAATCAACAACTGAACCTAGTAACGCCAAGAAAGGATTGACAAAAAAAACGCAGTAAATAAAGGCGACAAAAAAGCTGGATGAAAGACTGGGTATTTAAAAATTTACAAGACTTAAATACTTCATCAGCTACAATAAATTAAGTATAACAAGTAAGAAAATTATTATTATTATTACCCTATACCATGCGTTTAGAAACCCTATCTCTTAGACCCGACTAACTGGACATAGAAAATAAGCAAAAACCAAATTTTAGTGGGATTTTTATTATTTTTTTTGGCTGCAGATATGAAAAAGTTCATATCGGGTGCTATATCTATATGGGGACTAGGTCAAAAAATGGACCAATCCTGACCTTGTTTGGTAAAGTCTCTTGTATTGTGCAAAAATATATACAAACAAAATTTGAGAAGAATCAGTGCTTTATTTTTATTTTTAATAGATATAAGTGAAGATCGGGAAGCAGTCTATATGGGGCCAAAGGGATCATTTTTGAACTACTCATGAATGGATGCAATGAACACATATAAACCCAATTTGAGTAAGATCTATATGACAATTTGGATCTCATGGCAATTTATGTCGATTTCATAAGGGTAATTTGTATGGGGGCTAGGTCTGGACATGGACCGATTCTCACCAATTTCAATAGCGTTCATCCCATGGCCGATAAAAGCTTATATACCAAATTTCATCAAAATATATTGATATGTGCGACCTGCAGTTTGATTACAAGGTTTACATGGACACACAGACGGACGGACGGACGGACGGACATTGTTAAATCAACTCAAAAAGTGATTCTGATTCGATCGGTATAATTAAAGATGGGTCTAGGTCAAATATTTTTGGTTCTTACAAACAGCAGCACAAAGTCATTATACCCAAACCACATAGTGGTATAGGGTATAAAAATAGTTACGATATAAATGGATCTAATGTAATTAAGATTAAATTTGATTAAATTATTTATCTTTTTATTTTTAATATTATTATTATTATACATTAATTTAATTATTATTACAAATAAATAAAAAATAATAATTTTCCAACATTTCTATAGAAAAAAAGTTATTTTTTTCCTGAGGTTAACATATTCTGGGTATTACAGTATCAAGGGTATGAAATTTTAGTTAGGTACGTTACATACCTTCGGAAAGGTTAATTTGTCTAGTTTCTCAGTACATGTTTTATTTGTAAGGTTTTACACACAAATAGGAAAAAATTCAAAATAGTGCATTTGTGAAAAATTGAAAAACCGTTGTCTTGAGTTACAAAACATTTATTTTGACAGATATCCGACTCCCATCCCACTAAGTGACCATAAAGTTCTTAAAGGAAAAATCCTAGGCTTTCTTATGGAAAAAAAAATTCCCTTTTTTAAAAAAAGGGCAAAAAAATGGCAAAGATCCCCTCTAACTCAGAGAGATCTTGACCGATCTTGTTGAAAAATTGTATCTAAACTACTATCCAATAGGACTAACCTTGGTGCATATTTCATCCGGATCGGAAGACATCGGTTTCAAAAGTTGGTGTACTTGACATGAAACCCCCCATATATAAATGGCGTATAGAATTTTAAAAGCAAATACAAAGTACACAGTAAAAATTTTCAATATATATTTCTTAACAGCAAGTTAGTATATGTGTATTTTAAAAAAATAAAATTTTTTTAAATGTATTGTTGTAAATTTTTTTTTTTAATTCCTTTAATTCTTGAAGGTAAACCATTCCAAAGACGTGCTGTATATATGAAAAACTACCATTCAGATACTAAAGTATGGTGCCGAAATTGAATTAAATTATTTCTTCGAAGTCTACCAAAGCGCAATCGGTTAAAAGGATATTCTGGTTGCTGGTTACTAATTGTTTTTTGTAAAAAATAATGCATCTTATTTTTAAAACGTCATCAAAATTGACACCGTAAATTTGCTTTGAGTAAGGTGAAATGTGATCGAACCTTCTGAGCCCGTAAACGTACCGCATTCGTTATCGAAATTTTTCGATCGAAATCATTATTTTATTTCCCAAAATAAAATGTTAAGAATAATTTTTCTTTCTCACAGTTGAAGAATTATGGCCCCTGGTTAAGAAGAAAAGCGAATCGTCGCCGAGCGTTTGTCCGTCTTTTTCAAATATTAAACCAAAATATGGAATTGCGATTGATTTTACTCGATATCAAATGCGGTGATTTGACCCCTGGACTCTTACTTTTAGTATCGCAACTTGCAAATATTTTACATGATTATAGTAGTGTTGGTATTAAGTATGTCTTTATAAGTAGCAAGCGTATATTAATTAATTGGGGTACAATATTTGGTAGGCCAAAGTGTTCGTAACATCGAATATGTTTTATCAAAGGCAGCTGCGACATGGTCTGACCAAGTCGATGTTTTACTGAAGATAACACCCAGATTTTATGCTCGTTCGATTTCAATTTGTTGATCATTTATATATACTAGCAGATCCCAGCCCTCGAAATTCAAGTGCAAGTTCTAGGAAATTTTATTTTAAACTATATTTTCTCTTGCGGTAATAAAATTTGCTAAAATTTATTTTTCATTGTGTGGAAGTGTTTAATAATATGAATTTTTAAGTACTAGCAGATCCCAGCCCTCGAAATTCGAGTGCATTTTCAAGGCGGATTTATTTTTCAACTTAGCCAATTCACAAACCAACACTTTTATGGTTTATTATTATTGTGAATGAAGATAACAAACTCATCACATTAACAAATTTAATAAAACACACATTGCATATTTATAATTTTATGAATGTGTTAGTAGCAGATTTAAATGCAATTTACTCAAAATAAAGGAAAAAATTTAAAAACTTATGAATCTGCAAAACGGCTAAAAAGAATACCTTTCAAATAATATACGTTTGGTCAAAATCGGGATAAAACGGTAGAACAAAACATCGGTCACAAGAAATCGCCTAGCCTATTAATATTATAGATTACATAATGCCCCTAATATTAAAGACTACACTCCTACCAACCTTATAAAAAGGACCGCAGGTCAATATCGATGATAACTTGCGAGTAGTAATCATTTATTTTTGATAAAAAACAAAAAAAAAACAAGTAAGAAAATTATAGTCGGTCTAGACCGACTATACGATACCCTATACCATGCGTTTAGAAACCCTATCTCTTAGGCCCAACTAACTGGACATAGAAAATAAGCAAAAACCAAATTTGAGTGGGATTCTCATTAATTTTTTTGGCTGCAGATATGAAAAAGTTCATATCGGATGCTATATCTATATGGGGACTAGGTCCAAAAATGGACCAATCCTGATCATGTTTGGTAAAGTCTCTTGTATTTTGCAAAAATATATACAAACAAAATTTGAGAAGAATCAGTGCAATATTTTTGTTTTTAGTAGATTTAAGTGCAGATCGGGAAGCAGTCTATATGGGGCCAAAGGGATCATTTTGGACTACTCATTAATGGATGTAATGAATGCATACACATCCAATTTGAGTAAGATCTATATGACAATTTGGATTTTATAACAATTTATGTCGATTTCATAGGGGTAATTTGTATGGGGGCTAGGTCTGAACATGGACCGATTCTCACCAATTTCAATAGCTTTCATCCCATGGCCGATAAAAGCTTATATACCAAATTTCATCAAAATATATTCAAATTTCCGACCTGCAGTTTGATTACAAGGTTTACATGGACACACAGACGGACGGACGGACGGACGGACGGACGGACGGACATTGTTAAATCAACTCAAAAAGTGATTCTGATTTGATCGGTATAATAAAAGATGTGTCTAGGTCAAATATTTGTGGTTGTTACAAACAGCAGCACAAAGTCATTATACCCAAACCACATAGTGGTAAGGGTATAAAAACCTTCTTCTGAGATAAAAAAAAACAGTTGAGATTGACGGCATGCCACGGCCACAATTAGCAATAGTTTAAGCTAATTTTTTGGCTACCTTAATCTGGATACATTAGCTACAAAACGGCGCTAAAATTTTAAATTTTTAAATTTTAAAAATCGGTGACAAAAAATAGACTTTTGGCCAATGAAATCAAAACTTCAGCCACAGTACAACGTTGGATGTTAGTAAATACTAGTATAGCGTAGCACTCGAAATTCGAGTGAAAATTCTAGAAAATATTTTTTTTTATTCAATTTAAAAATTTATGAATATTTAAATGAGCTTAAAGGTATGCTAGTTAATTTAAGCAATGCACAATTTAACACAGGGCGTGCTATATACCATTTATATCATTCTCATTAACAGGGTGTAACGAATTATAAGAAATATTTTATTTTATTTAGTTTAATATATTTTTAAAACAGATTAAACATAAATTTTATCATTCTCAGCTTCTCCTCCATATGAGCTATAAGTATGCCAATTTTCACACTCCTGCATGCCCGCATATTGCTTAAAAAGGGAACTAAAAATTTATCTTCTGGTATTAATATATAGATAAAAATGAAAATCATAAATACGATTATTTATTGATTTTTATTAATCTCTTTGAACCTAAAGCTGGCTAAATATTATCATCAAAGCCATATCTTTATTGAAAAAATAAATTATTTCGGAAATAAAAAGTAAATTTAAATTTATCATTATTCATTTAATTTCTTGTATACCAAATAACTATTAAAAAGAAGACAAAAGGAAAAAAAACCTTTATAAAAAAGGTATACCCAAAAAGAAAACAAGGAAATTTATCACTTTTGCTGTAGAATTTGGCTGTTGTTATTTTGTTTATATTTTGTTTTCAATATAAAAACATCCCGCACCGGTCTGATTGTGTTTATATGCTCAGTTGACTGAATATGCAGATGTTTGTGGACATTCCGAAAATACAAACGTTTTAATACTTATTTCCGTAATAATAATAAAAAAAGAAAAGCACAAAAAAAAATCTTTTCAAGACTCGAGCTTGTGGAATTTACAGCAATTCAAGGGCTTCCTTCCACAACAATAACAGGATATTTGAAAAGTTGTGCCATTTGCATAACATTTGAAATATTGTCGAATTTAAACGAAACACAAAAAAAATAATACAATAATATGATAAATTAAATATTTGCTATTTTCCAACTTCGTTGCTTTTGATTTACAGTGAAAGCTATTATAATTCAGGTAGCTAAAATAAATAATTCATTCAATCGTCATATAAATATTTCTATTTTATAGTTTGTTTTAGCTTGGCATCTGGTTACTCAGTGTTTTTACCTAAAATAATTCAGTAGAGTAGCTTTTACTGTTTCATGAACCACTTGTTTGTTATTTATTTTTATTTTATCTGATGCTACTTTTTGATTCTTTCATGGCATTTAATGTTTTCAAAAGCCACAATACATACGGAATGACAAATGGATTTTTTTTTGGCTGACCCAAAAAAGAAAAAAAAAAGAAGAAAAATAAATAAAAGACAAATTGAAATGTGTGCCCGACCAAATCATTTCAAAGAGGTACCCAGGTATAGTTAGTGGTAACAGAAGTGCGAATTCTTACAGGCTGAGCTGTCGCTTTGTACGATAAAGTGTATTACTTACAAAATTTAATGTTCTAAGAATTCTTTTATATTTTATTACAAACGTTCTTAATAGTCAACATTTGGTTTTAAGACTTTATTCTTGGTTGGTTAAAAATAAAATATCAAGTTATACCAGTGGTGGCCATCCAGAGATAAAAGTCAGTAGTAGTTTTAATGAGCATGTGCTAGTTTTATTACACTGATCAAAATCCATGGACCTAACACATTGCCGCAATTGAATTGGTTTTTGTAGGTTTTGTATGAATGTTAACATAAATGACTTAAAAGGGAAAATAGTTGAGTTCACGATGAATATGGGAAAATTTTATATATATTTTGTTGTTTTAAAATTTAAAATTTTACATTCTGAAAATGTAAAACAAAATGTTAAGAAAATTTAATCTTTTTTATCCATAAGTTTGAAGGTTATCAAATCAAATAAGTAAGTAATTAATATGTTTAAAAAAAAAAAACCAAAAATATCAAAACTTTAAAAGATATGAAATTTCAAAGGTTAATGGGAGGTATGTTACTAAAAATTAAGGTTAAATGCCTTTACTAGGTATTTATACCCTATACCACAATGTGGTTTGGGTATAATGACTTTATGCTGCTGTTCGTAACTACCAAAAATATTTGACCTAGACCCATACTTTATTATAACGTCCGTCTGTCCGTCTGTGTGTCCATATAAACCTTTTAATCAAACTACAGGTCGCAAATATTTGTTTTTTTTTTTATTATTTCTTTATTTACAATCTATCCAAGGATAATAAGCAAATTTGATTAGTTATTGATATATCACAGATATTGTGTATCTCCAGTGAGATATACAAGAATATTAATTATTACAATTTAATAATATTTACAGTGTTATTTTCATTTGTTTTTACATATGAATAATGATTATTTACGGATCTAGATCTAGTATATGATTGCGTTTAAGCCTTTTGATCTCGCCTGTGCTATCTAATAAAGCTATTGCCACTGGATTAACATGGTTGCTTAGTCTCTGCAGGTGTCTTGCACTTATGGTTCTGATTTCGTCTTTAACTGTTGATATAGAAAGATCTCTTTTGATTGCCTTATTTGTAATATACCATGGAGCGTTAGTGATAAGTCTTAATGTTTTTGATTGAAATCTTTCAAGTATGTCAATATTCGAATTACTGGCAGTACCCCATAATTGTATACCGTATGACCACACAGGCTTTAATTTAATTTTATATATCCTTAATTTATTATTTAAGCTTAGCAGAGATTTTGGGCCTATAAGCCAGTAAAGTTTTTTGGTTTTAATTTTATGTTGTTCTTGTTTATTTTTTATGTGAGCCTTCCAGGTGAGCCGCCTATCAAGAACCATTCCTAAATATTTAACTTTTTCACTCGTTGGAATGGAAATACTATTTATAGTGATAGATGGGCAGTTATCTCGTCTCAATGTAAACTTTGTATGGTGAGATTTTTGAGAATTCACTTTTACATTCCATTTTCATAACCAATATTCAAGTTCATTGATTTCATTTTGGACAAACGAAGATGCTTCTACGGGCAGTCGCTTGTAGCAATAATTGCAGTATCATCTGCATATGTAGCCACCATAACACTATCGAGGATCGGCATATCAGCTGTATAAATAGTATATAAAATTGGACCCAGTACACTACCTTGGGGTATTCCAGCTTTTATTTCGTATAGTTCTCATCTTTCATCATTGTTTTTAACATAAAAATGTCTATCAGATAAATAACTTTTAAAAAATAGATAAAAAGGTGCAGGCAAAAACTTTTTAATTTTGTAGAGTAAACCCAGATGCCAGACTCTGTCGAAAGCTTGCTGAATGTCGAGGAAGACTGCAGAACAATATCTTTTTTTCTCTAATGCTTCAGTTATAACATTGACAATTCGATGAATCTGCTCTGGAGTACCATGATTGTGTCTGAAACCAAACTGATGTTCCGGAATAATATTTCTGGATGCTAGAATCGGTGACAATCGCCTAAGGAAAATTTTTTCAAATATTTTTGAGAAAATGACTAGTAAACTAATTGGTCTGAATGACGTTGCCAAATTTTGTGGTTTGTTCGGTTTTGGAATCATGATCTCCGCACATTTCCACTGTGATGGAAAATGATCAAGCCTTAATATTGTGGTGTAAATCATAGTTAAAAACACGACGCATTTATTCGTTAACTTACTAACAACTTTCGCATCAATTAGGTCATATCCAGGAGCCTTTTTTTTATTTAAAATTTTTATTTCCGCTTTAACATCGCTAGGTGTAAAACATTTAATTGGAAGGTCCATTAGGTCGCAAATATGAATATATTTTGATGAAATTTGGTATATAAGCTTCCATCGGCTAACTGATGAATGCTTTTGAAACTGGTGAAATTCGGTCCATGTTTAGACCTAGTCCCCATACAAAGGACCCCTACGAAATCGACTTAAATTCCCATAAGATCCAAGTTATCCTATAGATCTCAGTTAAATTGGGTTTTTATGTGTTTATTATATCTGCTAATCAGTAGTATAAAAATAATTCCTACACGACAGTTCTTAGTCATAGGCCCCATATTCCCGATCTACACTTAAATCTATCAAAAACAAAACTATTGCACATATTTTTCTCAAATTTGGTTTGTATATGTTCTTGCAGAAAACAAGTGACCTTTCCAAAGATGGTCAGGATCGGTCCATTTTTCGACCTAGTCCCCATATAAATATGGCACCTGATATTAACTCTTTCATATATGCAGTAGGGTGACAGCCATTTTTTTTTTGGAATTTCAAGACGTGTGGGTCGGATTATTGTGACACTGGATCTAAGACTTTAGTGCGCAAAATTTGAGCCAAATCGGACAATGCTTTCTGGACGCGCAAATATTCAAATATTCATATATACGTAGAAATTATAAAAAAAATCATTTTGCACAAAAATGTTGATATCAATAATTGCGTTTGAATAAAATTAATCAATAAACCATATTCCATAATAAATTATTTTTCTAATAAAACAAAAAATTCTATTATCGGTTGAAAAAAGCCAAGTTATATCAAGTTCCCCAGGCAATAGATGCGTCGCAGACCACTTGATTAAGAAAATCGAGCTCACATTTTTAAAGGCATTGAAATTATTTACAGCAACAAAATTTTTGCTTTCTCCTGATCCCTAAAAGATCTTATGTAAAGTATTTTGCATCTCGTCTTTTGTTATGCCGTCGTACTGAATTAATGTCAAAACGATACGCGTTTTTTAGCACTATTTCAAAATCTCCAATTTTACTTTTTCAAAAAATTTGTTCAAGAAATTTACCGAAATCCACAAATCGACTTCAAGGTCTTATTAACAAAATATATTAAATATGCCAAATATTGTGGGTATCCTGTTCTTAATTTGGCGAGGGAAGCGTTTTAGTTTCAGCGAATTTGAAGAAAAATTTGATTTTTCATACTTTTACAACTTTTAGGCTACATCTTTTTGGTGTTTTCATATTTAAAATATCTTTTGTCGAAATATTATACTACTTGATATAAGTTCTTAATCTTGTAAATTAAGGTTAAATTCATAAAATTCATCATAAACTGTCCTTCTTTAAGGTCAAACGTCAAATTTAAGGAGATTTGCATTTCTTTTAAACAAAATATCGAAATTATATATGTTTGTGAAAGGCTTTCTATGACACTTTATTTATTTATTTATTTATTTCATCTACTGGGAAGTAACCCTTATAGATTACATTTAATACATATATTACAATAACATAAAATATATTTCAAATATATCACAATATCAGTTAGTAAACAATAATTCAATAATGAGTTGAAATCAGCATCTTCAACCTTTCATAAATGGTAGTCTGCCCACAATAAAATCGATTCGGTTACATACCGAATTAAATAAGACAATACATCTATATATGGGCTCTTTCCGTCCATAGTTAGTTCAATTGGATGGAGGCAGAAAGAGGCATAAAGTTGATTCAAGAATACCATGGCAAAATTACAAAAGATGAGGAGCAGAAACAAAATTTTGTGAAAGTAACTATCCATTTTTTACGTGTGCGTTAATTTTATTTTTTGTCAACAAAATTTTTTTTTCATTTACGAGGTGGTACAAAATTATAGGCAACAGTATTCAAAAAATGCAAATTTACAATCTCTACAAAAAGATTACGATTTATAAGATTATTTTTTCTAATTAATTAATTTATTTCTGAAATAAAAAATTTAAAAATTTTTCGTATACAATTTTTATATTTTTTTAGAATTATTATATTCATATAAAGGCATATCGAGGGCTTATATTCAAAAAGTGCTATCTACATTTGACAGCAATATTAATTTTTGATTTCAAACTGTTCTCTGATATAACTGTCAAATATAATATTTATTTCGATACCATACATGATTAAGACGACTATTTCTTAATAGGTATTGTAGCAAATCAATCGACAGATACTTTCAGATCTTATTAATAAATTGGTTTTACACGCTCTCTTTAAAATAATTATTAATGCAGATAGCACTTTTTGAATATAAGACCTCGATATACAAATTTGTTTATACTGTATTAACTATAGAAAATAATTAATCTACATATTTTCATAAAATAACAAATAAATTTGAGGTATTTTATGAATATGTTAAATTTGTTTTATTTAAAAAAATGTTGATGAAGAAAATATTTATAGATTTTCATAAAGACTCAATTTGACAGCAAGAGTTCCCCATGGGTTAATATTAGAAAATAAGTCAAGAATATTATCTTTAGAATTACTAAAATATTATCAACAAGTTTTATCGAAATTCTTATACAAATATATATTATTTCGATATTTTGTTAAAAAAAAATAGAAATCTCCTTAAATTGGACCTTTGACCTTAAAAGGGGACAGTTTATTGTGTTTCAATTTAACTTTAGATTATAAGATTAAGAACGTATATCAAGAAGTATAATATTTTGACAAAAGATATTTGAAATATGAAAACACCAAAAAGATAAAGCCTAATAGTTGAAAAAGTTTGAAAATTCATATTTTTCTTCAAATCCGATGAAACAAAAACGCTGCCCTTACCAAACTAAAAACAGGATACCTACAATATTTGAAATTTTTAATCACATGTATTTTGTTAATAAGACCTGAAAGTCCAATCGCTGATTTCGTTAAATTTCTTGAACAAAATTTTTGAAAAAGTAAAATTGGAGATTTTGATATAGTGCTAAAAATACGTACCATTTTGACATTAATTTAGAAGGCACAAACAACAACATACGAGATGCAGAATACTTTACATAAGATAATTTTCAGGAGAATGCAAAAGTGTTATTGTTGTAAATTATTTCGATATCTTTAAAAATGTGAGCTCGATTTTCTTAATCAAGTGGTCTGCGAGGCATTTATTGCCTGGGGAACTTGATATAAATTGGCTGTTTTTTTTTCAACCGATAATAGATTTTGTTGTTTTATTTGAAAGATAATTTACTCTAGATTATCTTCTATTAATTAATTAATTTGAAACGAAATTATTAATATCAAAATTTTTGTGAAAAATGATTTCTTTTGATAATTTTTACATAAAAATGCATATTTCAATTTTGAACTCAATGTGCGTCCAGAAAGCATTGTTCGATTTGGCTCAAATTTTGCGCAATAAAGTTTTAAAGCCAGTGTCATGAAAATCTGATCGGCAGACCTCAAAATTCGACCAAAATTTTTTTTTCATACAAACCGCTGTCACCCTAATGCCTATTGACTACTGGGATGACTTTATATTCTGCGATGAGAGGACCATGATGCTTCACTGTTATGATGGGCCTAACAGAGTTAATAGCATTGAGAAAATGAAATATAATTCCAATTGTGAAATTTGGAAAACTTTCGGTCATGGTTTGAGGGTGCATATCCAGTCAGGTAGTGGGATAGATTTGTGGATATGTAACAATATTTAAATATTTTGAAGTATCATCTAATTTCCAGCCCGCATAAATTTGGGTTTTATGCTGATAGAAAGCCTTATTTAAATTTTTATCAAGATAATGACCCATATTGTAAGGTCTTAGCCCAAAATCAGACCTAAACCCAATCTAAAACTTGAGGCCTTACTTGAACAAAAGCGCTAACAAAGGCCAGCCTAAAAACAAAACTCATCTGACTACAAAAATTTTAGAGGAAGTGAATAAAATTCCTATGGTGGTCATGCAAAAACTCCTTTGTTCCATGAAAAGTTGACTGCCGGTCGCTATTGATGTCAAATATAGCCAAGTGCCAATTATTTTACCTTATTTTTTTTATTTAAGGTTTTTGCTATAAATAAATATGTGATGTAAAACTATTTTCTTAGAAACAATATTCTGAAGTATATCTTATTTTTGGTCTAGCTTATTCATACTTTTAATTTTGTTTACTTTTGTTACTGTAAATACATACATAACATGGAATAAATAATAAAAAAAAAAACAAAAGCAACAAAATTTTTTTGTCGAAACTTTCTTCACAGACTGTATGCAATAAAATTTCAAGTTCTCCTATTGGAAGCAAGAAAAAGGCTTTAACAACATTTATATATTTTTCTGTTTTCTTACTTTTTTATTTTTGTGTGTGTTTCTTACCAGCATCTCTTTTACTCTATGTAATGGGTCCATTGCATATATCTGCTCTGTTACAATTTCTATTAAGTCCCTAAATTTAAGAAGATAGAACTTTTTCTTTAATTTTTGTGTATTTTTTTTTTTTTTTGTAAATATTTCGATTCTTTTTCTTCTGTAGTTTGTTTTCTTTCTGTTGATTTTATATTAATTTACAGCTGCTTAGCTCTTTTTAAATTTCCATATCCAACAATTTATTTGCTGCTAAACAATGATATTATAGCAGTTCCAACATTCACTTTTTTAGTTTTTTTCTGTGTGGGAAAAACCGCAAGAAACAACTACAGTATGCTCTAAGTTTTTAAGCAACGCAATTGCTAAATGGCACGAAAGTAAGCAAGATGAATTGGCTATATTTCAAACTCAATGGATGACACCTTTTTATAAAAAAAATAATAAAAATAAAATAAATAAACCAAATTAAACAAGTACGGAAATTATAGTTAGTCTAAAGCGACCATACAATACCTTATACAATGCGTTTCGGAGAGGTGCTAACGCCATAACAGGATATATAAAATATCAGATTCTAGTGGTATTATTTTGTGGCATGAAGATGTGAATAAGTTTATATGTAGGTCAAAAAATGTACCGATCAAGACCATGATTAGTAAAGTCCAACATTTTTGTTTCTTAATAGATTATGTGGCTACTCTGACTGAAAATGGTGTTACTGGGTTCATTTTTAAACTACAGATTAGTTGATATAACAGATACGCATACACCTTATGTTTTCGATGCATATGCGATATTATACTTATTATTAAACTAGATCTTACGACTATTATAGTCGGTCTGATATGGGTTATTTGTATGGTCCGAACATGCACCGATATTTACCAATTTCAACAGCCTTCGTCTGGCCGAGAAAAGCTTATCTACCAAATTTCTTCATATTACAAGGTTTATTGAAACAGACATATGAACGGACAGACCAACATCACTAAATCGACCCAGAAAGTGAAATATTTTTGGTTGGTACAAACATCAACATAAATTTTTCATACCCTCACCATATAGTGGTATAGGGTATTGATATTGTAAATATTCATTTAAGCCAGATACTCAAGTATTATTGTAGTTCTTATTAGTTTTGTTTGTTTTTTAAAGCAACAATTTGTCAGTAGTATTTATATAATCGATTGATTACGGTCTATTGAGTTTTCTACACGAAGACATCTATATGTAATTATGATACAGTGTGTAAATCATCAACACTATGACATACAAATTAACCCTCTTAGGAGAAAAAGACTGCAAAATTTTATAATACCATTTAATTTTGTTGTTTTTATCAAAAACAAGTATTTCCTGTTGTTCTTCGCTATGAATTACCGAGAACTATTGAATTATTGATATTTCCTACGAAGCTTGTATTATTCAATTAAAACATTTTATTTTATTTATTTTATATTTTTGATGTGTAAACATCTATACGCGCAGGGGGTAAATTACTATTTCACAACACAATCACAAAAACAGCGTAACATGTGAGAGTATGACAAAATCGGACTGACTTATTATTGTATTGGTGAAAAAATATGATATGTAATAATTATAATGAAAAACAAAAAGTAAAAATGAAAAATTAAAAATGAAAAATTAAAAATAAAAATTAAAAATAAGCAACGAAAAATAAGAAACGAAAAATGAAAAATGAAAAATAAAAAATTAAAAATTAAAAACTAAAAATGAAAAAAAAAAATAAAAATAAAAAATGAAAAATAAAAAATAAAAAATGAAAAATGAAATATTAAAAATTAAAAATAAAAAATGAAAAGTAAAAAATTAAAAAAAGGAATGAAAAATAAAAAATTAAAACCGAAAAGTGAAAAATAAAAAATATAAAATGAAAATGAAAAATAAAAAATATAAAATGAAAAATCAATAATGAGAAATGAAAAAGAAAAAATGAAAAAGGAAAAATAAAAAATTAAAAATAAAAAATGAAAAATAAAGAGCGAAAAATGGAAAAAAAAATTAAAGATGAAAAATAAAAAATGGAAAATGAAAAATGAAAAATGAAAAATGAAACATAAAAAATGAAAAATTAAAGATGAAAAATAAAAAAATGGAAAATGAAAAATGAAAAATGAAACATAAAAAATGAAAAATTAAAGATGAAAAATAAAATATGGAAAATGAAAAATGAAAAATGAAAAATTAAAAATAAGAACTGAAAAATAAGATATGGAAAATAAAAAAATTAAAAATGAATAATAAAAAAAAAATTAAAAATAAAAAATGAAAAATAAAAAAATTTAAAACAAAAAATGAAAAATGAAATATGAAAAATGAAAAATAAAAAATTAAAAATAAGAAATTAAAAATACAAAATAAACAAGTAAGAAAATTATAGTCGGTCTAGACCTACTATACGATACTCTATACCATGCGTTTAGAAACCCTATCTCTTAGGCCCATCTAACTGGACATAGAAAATAAGCATAAACCAAATTTGAGTGGGATTTTTATTAATTTTTTTGGCTGCAGATATGAAACAGTTCATATCGGATGCTATATCTATATGGGGACTAGGCCTAAAAATGGAACGATCCTGACTGTGTTTGGTAAAGTCTCTTGTATATTGCAAAAATATATACAAACAAAATTTGAGAAGAATCAGTGCAATATTTTTGTTTTTTGATAGATTTAAGTGAAGATCGGGAAGCAGCTCTATATGGGGCCTATGACTAAGAGTTATCCAATAGGGATCATCTTTGAACTACTGATTAATGGATGTAATATATACATACAAACCCAATTTGACTAAGATTTGTATGATAATTTGGATCTTATGGAAATTTATGTCGATTTCATATGGGTAATTTGTATGGGGGCTAGGTCTGAACATGGACCGATTCTCACCAATTTCAATAGCGTTCATCCCATGGCCGATAAAAGCTTATATACCAAATTTCATCAAAATATATTCATATTTGCGACCTGCAGTTTGATTACAAGCTTTACATGGACACACAGACGGACGGACGGACGGACATCGTTAAATCGAATCAGATAGTGATTCTGATTCGATCGGTATAATTAAAGATGGGTCTAGGTCAAATATTTTTGGTTGTTACAAACAGCAGCACAAAGTCATTATACCCAAACCACATAGTGGTATAGGGTCTAAAAATGAAAAATAAAAAACGAAAAATGGAAAATCAAAATTAAAAAATTACAAATAAAAAATGAAAAACGAAAAACAAAAAACGAAAAACTAAAAATTAACCGGTTGAAATAATAAATAATAATAATTATTTTTATATTAGCAGAGCCCCTGCAGTTGATTGCTATAAGTGATACATAGATGACGCTTTCTGTTTGATTTTAAAAAAGTGACATAAAAAATCTTTAATTACTAGCTGTTTACACATCTCCCCTGTGGTCCGGCTCACATGATTTTTTATTTCAATGCTTGATGATATATGTAAAATTTTTGTTTGTTTTTTTTTCATTTGGTGCAAAAATTTTTAAATTTTTCGGCTTTCTTGGCTGCCCATGAGAAAAGCATGGATTTGCCAAATAAAAGCCGGCAACACTAAACGATTGGCTTTGAATTTAGGATATCATTTGGCAATTTTTTATATTAGCGATTTTTATTTTGGAAAATGTTTGATTAAGGCGATTTTCGATTTGTAAGATTTTTGTTTTTGGCCATTTTTATATTTAGAGATTTTTTGAATTTGGCAATAATTTCTGTGAGTATTCACTCACATGGGTAATAACGTACTTGTGAAAAGCTTCAAGACTGCCGCTTTCATAATTTTTTGTATAGGTGGTGCCACGCCCACCAATCCAATACCGCAAATTTTTATCTGACTACTCACATTAATATCTGATGGAATCGTTCAAAGTGCCAAGGCTTTAATGGTTATAGTACTCCAGTTATATGATAATATATATTTACTTAGTATAAGGATGCCATCCGCACTGCTTCGATTGCGCCCATTTTATGCTTTTCTAATCACATAAAAAAATTATGGGTGCACACAAGGCTCTCACTAAAACAGTGCTTCAAACATTTTACGTTTAATATTTACTTTGTATGGGATGCCACGCCCATTGGTCCAATGCACATTTTTGTCCTACTACTCATATTATTAATAGATGACCTCAGACAAATTTACAAAGCTGCCTCTGTGGTAGTACTCACGATATATGGTATGGATTAACTACTTTGTATGGAAGGAGCCCCGCCCACTTATACTACCTCACCCATATTCAGCATGGCTACTAAATTAAAAAATAAATGACCTCACACAAATTCGCAAAGTTCTCCCTGTCATAATACTAAATATACACGATATTAAAAAAATCACTTTTTAAGGGGGGTGCCACGCCCACTAAATATGTCAAAAACAAATAGCCTATAGTTTCTTCCGGATACACAGTACGAATCTGTAAAAATTTTAAGGAAGATTGGTTGAATGGTTTAGCCCCTATAAGCTTCAAACCAAACAAACATACATACTTTCGCTTTTATACATATATAAGCAAGTCCAAAAAACATCGATTTTCCCTTTCTCGGTGACTCTTGTAGAAAGTGATGTCCTCTTTTTAATGCAACAAACCTCGCACCTTTAGCTTCATTGTTTTCTTTTTTTTTTTTTTTTGACAAATGTGCTTCAAAGAGGGACGCAATTGGCTAAAAAAAACCTAAAAACATCCGTACAATAAAAATGTTTAAGAATTGGACCAAATTTGCATCCCCATTCTGAATTTTGAAAATCTGATGCCAGATTTGTCATCAGCGATCTCAAGAACCTTCGAATAATGAGTTTCTAGCTATATAAACAAGCCAAAGTATCAATATGGACTTGTTAACTTTGAGAATGTTTTTTCTCGAAAACTTGATTTTGGATGTAAGGTATCTCTTAATTAGCTTATCGGTCTATATTATAGATAATTAGCCCATTGAATTTATATTATTTTCAACTGCACCAAAAACAAAAACAAAAAAATATGCAAAAAATATTTCTTAAAAAAAGATATCTATAATATTAATTGGCTAGGTGATTTCTTGTGACCGATGTTTTGTTCTACCATTTTATCCCGATTTTGACCAAACATATATTATTTGAAAGGTATTTCTTTTTAGCTGTTTTCCAGATTTAGAGATTTTTAAATTTTTTCCTTTATTTTGGGTAAATTGCATTTAAAGTTGCTACTAACACATAAATAAAACAAGTAAGAAAATTATAGTCGGTCTAGCCCGACTATACGATACCCTATACCATGCTTTAGAGACCCCATCTCTTCGGTCCAACTAATTGGATATAGCAAATAAGCATAAACCAAATTTGAGTGGCATTTTTATTAATTTTTTTGGCTGCAGATATGAAAAAGTTCATATCGGATGATATGTGTATAAGGGGACTAGGTCCAAAAATGAACCGATCCTGACCATATTTGGTAAAGTCACTTATACTTTGAAAAAATATATACAAACCAAATTTGAGAAAAATCTGTGCAATATTTTTGTTTTTTGATAGATTTAAGTGAAGATCGGGAAGCAGTTCTATATGGGGCCTATGACTAAGAATTTTCCTATAGGCATAATTTTTGGACTACTCATTAATGGATGTAACAAACACATACAAACCCAATTTGAATGTGATCTATATGATAATTTGGAACTTATAGCAATTTATGTCGATTTCATAAGGGTCATTTGTATGGGGACTAGGTCTGAAAATGGACCGATTTTCACCAATTTCAATAGCGTTCATCCCATGGCCGATAAAAGATTAAATACCAAATTTCATCAAAATATATTCATATTTGCGACCTGCAGTTTGATTACAAGCTTTACATGAACACACAGACGGACGGACGGACGGACGGACATCGTTAAATCGAATCAGATAGTGATTCTGATTCAGATAGTGATTCTGATTCGATCGGTATAATTAAAGATGGGTGTAGGTCAAATATTTTTGGTTGTTACAAACAGCAGCACAAAGTCATTACACCCAAACCACATAGTGGTATAGGGTATAATTATACATATGTTAAGTGTGTTTTATTATTTATTAATGCGTTTGTTAATAAATTTGTTATATTCATTAACAATAATAATAAACCATAAAAGTGTTGGTTTGTGAATTGGCTAAGTTGAAAAATAAAGCTGTCTAGAAATTGCACTCGAATTTCGAGCGCTGGAACTGCTAGTATATAAATAATTAAAAAAAAATTATTGAAAAATGATTAAAAAAATGTTTAAAAGAATAAGAAGTTAATAAATTAGAGTCGGTATAGTCCGATTACACGATATCCTCTACCATGCTATTAGAGGACTGATTTTAGGAGCAAGTATTTGGATATAGGAGATAAGCATAGAACAAATTTGAATGGCATTGTTATTAAAATTGTTGCCTGCAAATATGAAGAAGTTTTTATTGGATGCTATTTTTATGCGGACCTTCCGACCACATTTTGTATGATCACTCATATGAGAAAAATTTGTGCAATATTTTTGTTTTTGATATGTTCAAGTGAAGATCGGAGAGCAGCTATAACTGAGAATTGGCCTTTAGACTTTATTGTTGGACTACTGATTAACGGATATAATAACCACATAAAAACCCAATTTGAACGAGATCTATATGACAATTTGGATCTTATGTCAATCTAAGTGGATCTCGTAGAGGTCATTTTAATAGGGACAAGGTCTGCATATGTACCGCTTTTCACCAATGTAAATAGTGTTCGTTCTATAGCCGATGGCAGCTTACATACCAAATTTCATCATAATATATTCATATTTGCGACCTGTAATTTGATTACAAGGTTTGCATGGACACACAGACGGACGGATGGACGGACATCACTAAACCGACTCAGAAAGTGATTCCGAGTCGAACGGTATAATAGGTCAAATATTTTTGGTTGTTAAAATATCAGCACATAGGCATTATACCCTGACCACAGAGCGTATAAAAATACTTTAGTTTGAACACGACAGATTCTTGGGTGTAGGAAATATCGCCCAGTGAAAAATCGCAAAATAAAAAATGAAAAATGGCAAAAAAAAAAACACTCTCCCATACAAATATTCCTCCAACGAAAAAAGTAGATATGATCCAACTTTTTGGGATTTTCTTCGTGTTTGTTTGGCTCATTTTTCGATTTTAAAAGTGTGTCATTTTTCATTAGGAAATGTGATCCACAAATTAGAAATGAAAAACCACCCACAATTTTTGAGTCCTTTTACGTTCCTTTAATCTTAATAAATTTTAGTCGAAATCCATAAAAATTACCGTAAACTAATTTTTGCCTTTTTTCTTCCCATCTACCTAATAACAGTTAAATATTGAGTGAAAATATGATTTTTTTAATTCATTCATATTCAAGACTGATCAAAAAGGCGTAATTTTAAAAAAGGACTAAATTTTGGGAAAATTTTCATTTTTTTTAACGAATTTTTTTGGGTAATTTTTCAATGGGCCATTTTTTTTTTTTAAAGATATTTCCCAGAGCCCATATAAAAACGATATAAGTATTGCTTTTAGTTTTTAAAATAAGGTCTCTGGATATAATAATGCTATGTTCACATGGACAGCAAGATTCGCGGTTCGCTCTCTCATTCACGGTTCACGCCCGAATCATGATTGAATCTACATGACTCGCAATAAAAAATTTTGAGAGCGAACCTACTTGGTTCATTTTGAACCTAGTTGTGAACGTAGAAAACTTGAGTGTCATCTCCAATTTTGATAAAAAATTATCGCTAGTTTATCTGAACTAGCTGTTAAAAATATATAAACAAAGAAAAAACAAAAAATTAATGTGTGCAATAAAATAAATAGAAACATTTAACAAATAAAAATTATATATTTACATACATATATTCAAATATAAATGGAAAAAATGAAATAGTGAAACGTAAAGTGCAGAAGGATGTCTTCAAATATTTGCACAAAAAATATAAACGTCAAAATGAAACAAGAACACTCGTCTGAACACCAAGATTCGCAATCGTGATTCAGAGAGCGAATCAAGTGGTCCATTTTGCCGTACAAGTAAAACTAATGGAATAAACAAATCAAAATTATGCTGACAATATAAAACTATTTGTTCAGTTTATCATTGCTATAGGTTTTTTTGATATCTTCCTGAATCTACAAAAATCTGTATTATAAAAAAACAAAATACATTTTAGGGTTAAATTTGCCTTCAGATATTGGATTGTTACTTTAAAGGTGTCACGGTTTGTTGTTAACAAATAAAAACATAAATAAAAATCGATAGCACAAGGTGGTTGATACTCATTTATTATGTTGTTTGTTTTTATAAAATTGTTTATGAATGACAGGACTGCCTTTTGGTTAGGAAAACAAAACTGAAAATTTAGTTTCCCTTTTTTTTTTTTTTTTGCTAAATTTAACATTTTAAATTGACAACTGTTGCTTTAAACAAATGGAATGTCGCCGGATGAGGTCTGTGTTATTGTTTTGGCAGAAAGCCAAAACAATACTAAAATTGTTTTTATTTGTTTACAGTTTTTCTTCTTTTACTTTGTAATTTTTATGACATGTTTATAGGCAATAATGGATTATTATTTGTGAAGTAATTCTCTCACTTGTTATCATGACATTTTGTACTTAATAGCAAATTTGTTTATTGCACGCTTTGAATATTTTTATTTCATTTTTTTTTGGCTACAAAACTCTTATATTATGAATGGTTTAAATTTTGTGATGTACTTAAAACGAGAATTATTGCATTTCTTTTATCATGTTACATCACATTAAGGCATAACTTCACTTATAAATTAAAATTGATAATACGAGGGCATATCAATAAGTCTGTGGATTTTTAAGCTTCCATCGTAGTTAATTACAAATTTACTTTACTGCCGTCCACCACCAGCTGTTAGTGGATGGCTCTAGGACATTCGCTCAATGAAAAATTGCCAAAAAATCGTCAAAGAAAAATTAAAAATGACCCGAAAAAATTAAAAGTCATAAAAAACAAAAAAAAATTTAAATTTAAAACCGAAAAAAAATAATAAGAACAGTAATAAAATGTTGCTAAAAAATATGAAAAATGTAAAAAAAACCAAAAAAAAAATTTTTTGTCACTATTTTCCATATAAAGATTTACTCAAAAATCAATTAAAATTATGCAAAATTAAATATTTATTTATGTAGAAGTTTATTTTTCGTTATGGAAAAGTAGCCCATTATATTACTACATCAAGTGAAAAGTACGAGGCCTCACATAGAGATGGCGTGACAAGTGCCAATTTTTTCTTGTTTATTCAGTAGGGCCAACTGTTAGAAAAATTGTCTCAAAATTTCATGACATTTCATTAATTAGAAAATAAGTTACCCTTATAAAAATGATGCTGCTTTCAAAATTTGCGAAAAATGGATTGCAAAGAGTTTCGTGTTTTGATTAAACATTGTTTTTTGGTAACAAAAAATACTGTTCAAGCCAAAGAATGGATTGATAAACATTATGGTGAACCTTCGCCGTCATATTCAATGGTTAAAAGGTGGTCTTTCGATTTTAAACATGCTCGTATGATAATCTTACATATTAAAAGAATTTATGAACAACCTTTGCATTCAAGATTTTTTTCAATATTTTTCTTCTCTCAGACCTCTATAACTAGAGTTCTAATTAACGTAGGCTGTTGACATAGGTCTAAGAACACTCAGTGGATCAAGCTCCTTCTTTTGAGCTATTAACTGTTTAAATTCGTTGGGTTTGAGGAAGGTTACGCGTGGAGAATCAACTTTACTTTTACTGTACGTTAACTTATCTTGGCATATTTTGGCATTACTGTACGTTAACTTCTCTTGGCAAATTTTGGTATTATATTATAAAAATTAATATAATATAATATAATGCTGCGGAGCAGCAGGGATCCTCTAGTGCTAATTTAAATTTTAATATGAAAAACCTTTCTGCTTGACGGGTGCCGCGATTTTTAACAGCTAAGCAAAAACTGAAACGTGTTCATGATTCAAAGTAAGTTTTGGAGATGTTTGAAGTAAATTTAACTGAATTTTTACATCGACTTATAACAATGGATGAGACGTGGACTCACTACTATACACCGGAATCCAATAGACAATCTGCGAAATGATCACAAGTATGCGAAAACCGATCAAAGTGGCCAAAGTCTCAACAATCCGCTGGAAAGCTAATGGTATTTATTGATTACTTGGAGAAAGTACTTGGGGAAAGTGGACCTATTGGATGAAGAAATTAAGAAAAACGACTCCTTTTAAATAAGAAAAAAAATCTTTTACCATCATGACAATGCTCCGGTGCATTCATCTGCTTTGGCTTCAGTAAAATTAAAGTTTTTACATTAAGAATTGCTTCCCAAACCCCCGTGCGCACAAGATCTGGCCCCCAGCGATCATTATTTGTTCTCAAACCTGAGAATTTTTCCACAACTGAATAAGTCATGTCGAAGACGGAATCATATTTTGGAAAGTCTGACAAGGGTATCAAGATGTTAGAGGATCGTTGGAAGAAGTGCATTTGACTTAACGGAGATTACATTGAAGAATAAAATTGATTTAAAATCCAAATAATTAATATTTTTCCCCTCTACATGGATCTCCAATAGTATAAGAATGTCCAGATATCCTAAATGCTTAAAAAAATAGAGGAGATTATATTTGTTTTCCAGCTCATGAACGTTAAAAGAAACTATTTTATATTTTAATTTCTAATTTTTATTTCCTATTGCAAAATGTGCTATAGTTTTTATTTTATCTTACGAGTTTCTTTTACTAGTTTTTTAATTTAATTAAGCAAAATTTTTATAATAATCTAATCTAATTTATAATATTAACAGGCAAATGGATTTCTTGTGACCGATATAAGTTTGTCAGTTTTAATTCTATGTTGACCAAACATCCCTCATTTGGAAAGTATTTCTTTTTAGCTGTCCACCAGATTTAAAAATTTTCAAAGTTTTTAAAATTTTTGAACTAATATGCATTTAAAGTTGCTACTAACACATACATAATATTATACAATGCTGTGTGTGTGTTAATTAAATATGTAAATGCGCTTGCAAAAAGCCCTGTTTTGAATGGAAAAATAATTTTGGACATAAAACAATAACGACAATAACGACAAAAATAATTTTGGACATAAACCAATAACGACAATAAAAAAAAAATCATGTGAGTCCGATCACAGGGAAGATGTGTAAACATCTAGTAATTAAAGATTTTTTATGTCATTTTTTAAAATCAAACAGAAAGCGTCGTCTATGTATCACTTATTGCAAAAACTGTTTCAGCTAATTCAACAACCCTTTGCTGTAAAACGTTAAAAATATCCCAATATAAACGTATATAAGTGATACATAGATGACGCTTTTAAAAAAGTGGCATAAAAAAACAATTTTATATCATAATTTTTTCACCAATACAATCATAAGTCACACAGCGTTATGTGTCAGCTGTCACCTGTTACGTGTTTCACTGTTTTTGTGATAGAAATTTACCCCTCTGCGCGTATAGATGTCTACACATCAAAAGTGTTTAATTGTGAGTTGGCTAAAATTGGTTATCACACCCAGTGTTTTATAAAATAATTTATTAATTGAAAAAATAAAATTTCCTATAATTTGCACTCGAATTTCGAGGGCCGGAATGTGCTAGTCTTTAATATTAACAGGCAAGGCGATTTCTTGTCACATCTTCTACAACTTTAGTTACCAACAGATTTTGGCATATAAATATACCATTTGAAAGGCATTTTTTACAGATGCGCATCATGTTCTTTAAAATTGAAATTGGTTCAGTTTTTGGTTATCTATGTGCTACTAACACATATATAAACCATATATTTAAGCTATACAATGCTGTGTCTGTGTTTATTAAATTTGCGTTGAATTCTGAATATGTTAAAATTGAATAGCATACCTTTAGGCTCTTATGAAATTATTTATTAACAAACCCATTTACATACCTTCTGTGTAGATTCACAATATAATAAATTTAATTTAAATATTCATAAATTATTTATATATATAGATTCAAAAAACAGAGAATGAAAAAAATTTAATGAAAAAATAAAATTTCCTAGAATTTTCTTATTTTGCAACATAATTTAAGACATAAAAAATAATTGCACTCATGTAGTGCATTATGTAGTGTATTATCCGTGTTTCAGACAAACCGCTTACCATCCACCACAAGCTTATCATCCCTAACTACAACACGCTTGCTTTTATCCATATATAAGATATCCTTCTTCAAATCCTTCTTCTAATTCTTATTCTTCTGACGTTCGTTAATTAGATTTTATTTTAATGTATATATAGAAGTACCAGCTTGAATTTTCGTAAATTTGAAGATCTATTATACCATATCTGCTGACCTAAATTCAAACATAACAGTCATTTTCGCATCTTTTTCGAAAATTTTCCTCTGTTGCTCTACATAAATTCCCCGTTTCATTTTAAAAGTGTTTTTAAACATATCTTCCACTGCAGCATTTGTAGCCCTTTGACTATCCAGGTCTCTAATTTTAACTTTCATCTTCCACTTGCCCAATTCTTTTTAGATCATTTTCTCTGGATTCTTTCATCTTCTGTTCTTCTTCTTTCAATGTTTTGTTTTCATCTACCAATTTTCTTGCATCAGACTTTACTTTTCTTTAATATCTTCTTTTACTTCCATCAAAAATCTATACATAAATATGTGAAGGTAAATAGTTCAACCAGTTTTTAGCAAAATGCGCGCTCGGAGGAGTGTGGAATTTTGCAGAACTGCTGATTAATAAAATGTATATGTAATATGTGTTAAAAATATGTTAAATTTAATTAAATAAATTATTTATAATAACTAATTTTATAAAAGCCTAAAGGTATGCTAATCAATTTAAGCCAATTCAGAATTCATCGCCTGAGCATTTATTATTGATGCTTTCAGGAAACAGTATATTTTAATCGCCCTGTGTTGTATTGTGAATTGCCTAAAATTGATTAACATGCCCTGAGGCGCTTATAAAATTATTTATTAATAATCCAATTTATATTTCTTCTGTGTGTTAATCAAATATTTATAATCAAATTTATTAAATTTTAATTAAAAATTCCCATATGTATATATATATATATATGTGACCTTCTACGAGGAAAGGGACCTAGTGTGTCAAAAAACGGATTGTGTGAAAAACGGTGGATTCTGGTGCCTAAAAGAGTGTAGAAACTTTAAATGCGTTTTTTTCTCAAAACTTAATTTTCACACACTAGGTCCCTTTTATCGGAGAAGGTCACATTTACATATATGTGAATGAACAAATATAAAAAACGAATTTTTTTTACTTAAATTGAATAAAATCGAGGTAGATCGTATATGGGTACCCCACATAATTCTCAGCGCTGAATATTTTGTGCTATTTTAAATATTGGAAGGTCAAAGATCGTCGATTTGTGCAATAATTTCCTCAATTTTCAACAAAAATGTGAAAAAAACACAAAAATGCACGAAAACGCCCACTGGCGGCTATTAAATATAAAAATAAATGTGAAAAATGGAGTTCCCGGTACCCAAAAACTCCCGGTATTCACATTTTCAATAATTTTTCTTATATTTGAAATATCATGAAAATATCTGCAGGCCCAAAATCATTTTAGAGATATGGTTACTTGGGCAAATATACTTTTTATGGCCCATAGTACCAGAAGCACGATGAACCCATGGAGATTTTTTCTCTCTCCTACAATTTGACTCACCCTTATATATATATCTAGATTATAAAAGCATTGAAAAAAACTTCAATAAAAAAAAAAATAAAATTACCTAGAATCTGCACTCGAAATTCGATTGCTGGGCTCTGCTATTTATAACAAATCTACACTTCTATACTAATATAATAAAGAGGTAATGTGTGTTTGTTTGGTTGTTTGTAGGAGGTAATCTCCGTAAATACTCATCTGATTTTAAAAATGTTGGTATCAACGAGTTTAATAGAAAAACTCGTTTTAGGTCATTTTTATTTTAAAATATCTTAAAATCCAAAGCTGGCCTTGGCAAATAATGGGTTAACGATCTCGGAATTATCCCAAAATTTTTGGAACGAAACATCTACACATTTTGTTATTATATTTTAAGCGGCGCATCTAAAAATTGGACAGCACTTACAAAATATTTAAATTTTTTGAATAAATTGTCTTCTATTAGCTTGGGGTCATATGTGACCCCAATTCCAAAAGAGTTAATGGAGTCATATTATTTTTTTCCGCAACCCTAGGCTATTAAGATAAAACATAACATTTAGAAGTAGAAAAGTGATGAATTTTTGATACAAAGTATTTAGAAAGAGTACATTTACAGAATATTTCACAAAAATCCAATTTTTCTCGAAATCCGCAAAAATAAAATCCTTGTCAAACAAATTCTGGCAGAGGGATTTACTTAAAAATTCACACAGTTAATGTGTAACATGTACTTAATAAAACCTTAAAGTAATATATTATTTTTTTTAAATTTTATTTAAGAAAATTTTTTGAAACTTGAAAAAGGAGTTTTAAAAATTTTATCAAAAAAATTTCCAATTTTCGGTCTCAACGCGCAATGCGTTAACAACGTGGTAATAAAACAATACTTCATATCTGAGTACTTATAAGTATAGAGACAAAAGTGGTCTGGGGCATTTGCTATTTCTTGGCGAGGTTTCATACGATTTTGAAGTTTTATAGCCTTTTGAAAGGATAATTTAATACTGATCCCGAATTATGTAACAGCTTGTCGGAAAAATTAAATTATAAAATGAAATTTTCGTAAAATCTGAAAAAAAAGTCATATTTTCCCCATATAAACACACTTGAAATTTTCAATCGCTTTGCGCCACGACTAAACGTTTTTTGATTGGCCCAAAACTTTGTATTTCCCAGTTTTTTTGCTATTCGCATATTTCTAGGGGGTGAGACCGACAGTTTGAACACTTTTTTTCCCTCCATATAACGAAGGGCACCCTAATGTATGTTATATTTTTTGATATTTTTAGTGAACGTGGTGAGCTTTCAATAGCATATATATTGAGTGCTAAGACAGAGAGAGCTTTGCAAATTTGTATCATGTCATCTATTATTTATGTTAGTAGCCATGGTGAAAATGGATGGGATCGGATAAATGGGTGTGGCACCTCTCATACAAAGTAATAATTCAATATTATATATCTCGGGTAATACGACAGAGACAGCTTTGTAAATTTGCCTAAGGTCATCTATTATTAATGTGAGTAGTGGGGCAAAAATGGGCGGTATCGGGCCAATGGGTGTGGCACCTCCCAATACAAAGTAATTATTAAATGTCATATATCTGAAGTACTGTAAAAGTGAGAGCCATGTGACTTTGCATGAGCCCATAAGTTGTTTCTGAGATTATTTAAACAAAAAATGGGCGTGATCGGAGCAATGGGAGTAACACCGCCCATTAAAAGTAAATATATATAATATCATATAACTGGTGTACTATAAATGGGAAAGCCTCAATACTTTGCACTAGTCCATGAGATATTAATGTGTGTAGTCTAAAAAAAATTGGGCGGGAAGGTATTAGTTTGCGTGGCACCTCCTTTATAAAAAATATAAAATACTATGAAAGCAACGGTCTTCAAACTTTTGGCAAGTACAATAATTATCGATGTGAGTAGTTGTCCAATTCAAAGATAGCCAAATTTAAAAATCGCCAAAATCAAAAATCGCCAAAACCGAAAATAGCTAAAAATAAAAATCGCTGAAAAACAAAAATCTTCAAAATTAAAATGTGGAGAAATCAAAAATCGCTAAAATCAAAAATTGACAAAATCAAAAATCGTCAAAATCAAAAAAACGCTAAAATAAATAATTGCCAAATACATTCTAAATTCAACGCCAATAGTTAAGTGTTGCCAGATTTAATTTGGAAAATCCATGCTCTTCTTATGGCCAGCTATATGTACCTTACTCCAAAGTAGGAACGCCGAAAACTTTTAATGGAAAAACAAAAAGTGTTGTACATCAGCAAGCATTGAAATAAAAAATATATAAAATAAATGAAATAAAATTTTTAATTGCACAATACAAACTTCGTAGGAAAAATTGATTATGAAATAAAACATGTCAATAGGTCTCGGTACGTCGTTGCGAGGAAGCTGACTGATTGTCTCGAAAATTTTAAATTTAATCAAATAAATATTGCTACTCACGTTAAATTCTTTTACAATTTTTGAGACAATCAGTCAGTTTCTTACAGAATATTAAAATTAAGTGTGAAAAGTGTCAGCTCTTTAATATTGCTCTGGATGTTATTATTGGGATATTAAAAAAGTTTTCTTCCTAAATGTTAATACTAATTAAATATTTATCTAATTCATAATGACAGAATAAGAATAAAACAAGAACTCAACGACAGCAGCAGTCATTCGTATGTTGTCACTTCTATTTATAGGATTAAAGGAAGTGGATGTTGTTGAGTTATAAGCTCTCGTTCACAGATACATAAGTGGTTGTTTTGTTTTATATTATTTTTCTTTGGGCATACATATATTCCCATACATTAGCTGTTTGTAATATTTATTTTTGGATTTAATATTGACACTTATATTCGTTTTATATCAAAACACACTTAAATACATCTTTCTCTTTATTAAGAATATTAAAATACTTCATTATTTCATTTGCTATTTCCATAAAAGGATTTTCATTCTTAGCATAATGAATGCCTGTCTGTTTTCTGTCTATTAATTGTTTGCGTTATCATGTAAAATTTTAATCGAATAGTAATAACGTAAATGAGATGTTTAATCAATTTAGTGAATACATTAAGACTGTCAATATCAATAACCAAATATTCACAAGATATTGAACTTCTCTTATTAAAGCAATGTAGAAACTGATTGGCGTTTATGTCACGATTTATTTAAAAATACACTTATTTTACATATCCGAAATGATTCCATAGCAGTTTAGGATTTATATAGATTTCAATAGCATTATATTGAATTTATCCTGAAAGTAAGCCCTACAACAATAACTTCTTTAAGCTACAACAATATAATAATTCAAAAATAATTCAATTTGTATTCTATGGGTGTTTTCCACCTAATCATTTAAAATCCAATTGTTAGTTTTATCAATTGTAATATATTACAGAATCAATTGAATTTATTTATTTATATTAAAGTAAAATGTGTACATTGATTTGAGTTGGATTACTCTGCTATATTTATAACGGATTTGCTTTACTAAGAAAGAACGTATTCGCTGTGAGACTAAGAAAGGTTATGGAGAAGGAGATATATAGGGATCCAGTATTTATTTATTAATTTTTTTTTTTTTGGAAAAATATTTTGAGGGAAAAATGGGTGTTGAGAAAATGAATTTAACGTTTTTTTTTTAAATTTTTGCTCCGTAGCAACTGTGCATGAATTTCATATCACATGATCATTAATCTCAACACCTTTCTAGGCAAGTGAAAATCATGTTCACACATGCTTACAAGGAGAGACATTAAAGGAAACTTAGCACACATGAAATATAAAACCACTGAAACTAGAGTTTTGATTATTTTATTTAATACAAATTATATTAGATTTTGCAAAAAAAGATAAATTTTATAGTTTAAATCACTACTTATGGCTCTTTTCCGGAAAGTCTTCCACAAGGATTTTATAGTGCTTTTATAGTGCACTCTATCTCAACATTTTTAGACACCTTTTTGATTCTTTGCCCAAATTTTGGTATGACCAAGTTGGATTTTGTTGAAAATATTTAATAAATTTAAACCGTAATTCATCACTCATTTTAAGCAAACTTAAAATAAGTTGACAAGGTTTTCAATGCACATAATATTTGACATATTTTTTAAAGAAAAATCTTTCGCCTATGTCAACTACTAGTGCCAGGAAAAGTTGTCGTACATTTATAATTACCGGAGTTCCAAAATTTTAGTGTATAAGAACTTTTACACTTTCCAAAACAATAAAATGTTTTTTTTTAACAAAAATTTACAATATTTAAAATTTTAGTATGGTCCTTCGAACCGGAACATAAATTTTTACAATTTCTTTGGCACTGAATCGTGATATTTCAAAAAGAATTTCCCAACTGAAGCATGATTGATTTCTTAAACGATATTGTAGTTTGTTAATTTAAAAATTTTTTTTTTCTGAAGGTATTTCGAAAAAATTAGTTTAACACAAATTTGCGTTAAAGAAAAAATGAAAATGATTTAAAAAACGCCCTTGTATGGTTTGCAAAAGAATTTATAGAATTTATGTCCTGTTAAAAAAATCAAAATTATTATAAAAAAATATACCAAGATTATAACAAAAACTTATTTTGGAGAATGCGATGTGGACATTAGGGTGCTCCAGCCTTGTATGGAGCAAAAAAATGTCAGTGATTGACTGGGCCGTCCACTAAAAATATGTATTTGGGTGTAAAACAACGTCTCCCTAAAAATTAGGACAATCAGATAAGAGGAACACGTGCCTCAACGGCCCTGACGTTTAAGAAATGGTATACATGGGAAAAATATGACTTTTTAAATTTCTTAAAATTAATTAAAATTAAAATTATTTTTAAATTGATCTTTATAAGGCAATAAAAACTAAAATCGGTTTAAAAAAACCAAGTTGTTACAATTGCCCCCGACAACTAATGCGTCACAGAACACTTAATCAAGAATTTCGAGCCCAAATTTTGAAATTTGTAGAAATAATGTAACGCAAAAACATTTTTGTATTTTATTAGCTCCAAGGTACTTAATTAAAAAGTATTTTTCATCATGTGCTTTGCAAGCTCATTTTAAACTAAAGCCAAAAAGGTCTGAGTTTTTAAACACAGTTTTCAAATCTCCAAGTTTAAAGTTTCAAAAATTTGTTTAAAGAAATTTAAAAAAATCAACGATTAGACTTTAATTAAGCACATACATATTAGGGACTAAAATCTCCAAAAGTTGAAGGAATTCCTCTTTCCATTTGGCCAGTGCAGCGATTTAACTTCAGCGGATTTCGAGAAAATAGCGATTTTTGTCACTTATTAAGGTTTTATGAATTTTTATATATATTTTTTTTTAATTCATCGCAAGTTTGAAAATTTCAATCTTCTTAAAATAATATTACAAAATGTTTTCATTAATTTTTTTTATTTGTTTTCATTAAAATGCAAATAATAGTGTGTTACCACAGCTTCTAAATTGGGAAGGCTTCAAGGTGCTTGCATTCTTTTAGAACATATGATAGGAAAAGATATTCTTTATTTACCAGCATCACACCTTAGAATTAGTTCTGTGAAGTATATTTGATAAAAAGCTGCAAAAGTCTTCTGGCCCTAACGTTCAATTATTTAATAAATTTAGAGAATCCTGGAGTAAGATTAACAAATTTAATTTTAAGTCTGGAGTTGAGGACAAGCAAATGAAGGATCTACTTGGAGATTCAGATGCAATCATACAATATGCAACTCAAAATCTTAATGAAAAATAACCAAGGGATGATTAAAAAGAATTTCTGCAATTGGCTATAATTTTCCTTGGTGGCACAGTTACTTCCGAATGCCGGGAGCATTTAAAAGTATGGTTTAAAGCGTCAGTGGCTGTAGAAGCTCCAATGCATACTTAAACTTCTTAAAAATCTTCATGAATACAGCAATATTGACACAAATATAAGTAAAGAAGCAATACGTGAATTATGTAATCATTTATGGTATCTTTCGCCAGAAAATGTAGCTCTAGCATTTTTTGATCTAAATATATCTTACGATATTAAAAAAGCTTTAGATGAATCCAATGATAATGACACAAAAAAATTATAGTGATTCCTAAGAACGTATGTCATTACGTAGATAGAACACCGGACATTTTATATCTGAAAAAACACTGTCTTTTTTAAAAGCTTTTTTATACCAACGGAGTTCTTAAAAAAAGATTGTAAAGATTGAAGTGACGACACTGGCTATAATGTTGGCAGAAAGAGCGTAAAGCTTATGGAAGATTACAGTCGAGTCTTATCACAAAACGAAGAAGCAAAACAATTTATTTTGCAAATTGCTTCCGAATATAGAAAACGGTGTCCTAATGTACTTTAATAAGTTAATTAGAATAGTAATATTATTTAAGAAAAATAGAAGTTAAAATCTTATCTTAGTTTTATTAATAAATATTAAATAAAGAATTTATAATTTTATTAATTCTTATAAAAATAAAAAATCTTATTGTTCGATCTTTATCATTTTAACATATTTGTTTGAAAGTTGTTTTATATTTTAGTTTGTTATACTGGAAGAGGCTTAAATAGTATAACTTTTGCTTGAATTCTCATTTGATTGTTTTCAGCAAATATATATGAATTTAACTTTTTACCAAACAAACTATCTACTGCTTTTGGTTACTGATGAGGATTGGTGACTCTTCCCGAAACAGCTGTATAACCTGTCATGCAGAATATAGATCAATTTTTTGAAACAAATGTGCCAATGTTTTCGCTTTATTTAAAGTACAAACATTTGATCTTGAGCCTGAATAGTTTCAAACTCAAAAAAAAAAAAAACAATTTTTAACTTTCAGACGCATGTTCAGACCTCTATAAATCAGCCCTATGAGATCGACTGAAATTGCCATAATATGCAGATTATCATATATATATCGGCGAAATTGGGTTTGGGTATGTTTATTACTCTCTTTAATCAGTAGTTCCAAAAATAAACACTATAGGTATATTCTTAGTAAAAGCCCCCATATAAAGCTGATTCCGTATCTTGACTTAAATCTATCAAAAAACAAAAATATTGCACAGATTTTTCTCAAATTTGGTTTGTATATATTTTTGCAAAAAAATAGGTGACCTTACTAAATATGGGCAGGATCGGTTCATTTTTTGACCTAGTCCCCATATAAATATAACATCCGATATGAACTTTTTCTTATCAGAAGGCGAAAAAATTAAAAACAATGCCACTCAAATTTGGTTTATGCTAAGTTTCTATATCTAATTAGATGGAACTAAAAGAAAGGGTCTCTAAACGCGTGGTGTATGGTATCGTATAGTAGGCCTAGACCGACTATAATTTCCTTGCTTGATTTTATTAAATTGAACCCTGTTTTTGGTTGTTTCGGGCGATATTACAGCATTTTTGAAAAAAACTTCTTGCCGTATTCCCCTCATTCGTTGGTCGACTATTAATCCCATAGTCTCTTTAAATTATTTCTGAATTTCTTTTTTATTTCCGATACTATTTTTCAGATATTATTTTTTCACAATCAGTTCTGGCCTGCTACTTACATAAAAAACAACAAAACACAGACAACAGCAGCAGCCGCGAGATCAATATTATTTCTTGGTAATTTGGCAGCATAGCTTCTAAAAGGCGCAAAGAGGCAGCCTAATGTTGTGCATTATAATAGTGAGATGTATCATCCTTGAGATAAATTACAAATTACACGAATTATAATTATATGTCCTCTTGAAATATAAAAATTCCAGTTTTTTTTTCTTGCACTTCCATTGTAAATAACAAAAAATAAAACACTTGCACACACTTTGTTTGACAAATGTTAACGAAATATTTGCACGAATGTACACGAATAATAACACAATACAACAGCCAATCTGGGGGGGTGAGAAATTCCAAGTCAGGGTGATGGTACTAGGTCAGTATAGTAAAACCCTCAAAGGGTTTGGCGTTCGTATGTGTCAGTTTTTTTTTTATGACCTTTTAAATTTTTTCCTTATCTTGATGTTTTTTCGCTTAGTTGTAACATTTTGGCAAAAACGTAGTTTAACATAACTCGAGAAGCACTTGTACGATTTTGATGAAACAAATTCAGAAAAATTAAGAATTACAATTTCTATAATCTGTTTCTATACCGTTTTCCTATATGTGTAACACTTTCGAAGTTAAAAATGAATGTATGAAGGGAAAAAAGAATTTTTTGCCTAAAAATTTAAATATTTTTTTTTTTTAAATTCATAAAAAATCCAAAATGGAAAAAAGTGCCAAAACTAATTGCTTTCGCGTAAAGTCACATAACTCATGAGCAAAAAAAGGCATAGATCATGAAAATAGATGCACGCGTTTCTCATTTATTCACAATTAGGCAAATGTATGAATTTCAAAAATTTGCTCCAGATATGCACAACATTATTTGGAGAAAACATTGACACTCACAAGCCGAACTCTCTCATATTTTTCTACTGTACTAAAAGAGAAATATTGATGTGGCAACACTGGTTCTGTAATGTTCACATAAAACATGCATTGTCATTATACTTCTTCTCTTTCTCACACTGGTTCTGTGATTTTTGTCATTCAACAAGTGCCGACGAACGCGAACAGTAAAAGTGATTTTTCTCCAGTTTTTTAAAAGTGAACAAAAGTGAACAGAATATGGAACTGTGCAAGCCAGATATAAACAGCTTTTGCTACTGCTGTGGTCAATATGTCTCAACACATAAAAAAAGGGGAAATTTCAGTACTGATTTTGTTCAAACATACGAGATGTACTTCAACCAAAATGTTATAGTGAACGAAAATTGGGTACCAAATATAGTGTGTAAAAGCTGCTACGTAAAAGTATGCCATTCGGTAGCCCAATGACTTGGACTAATCCTGGCGAAGGTCACAATCCATTGAATTACTATGCATGTGCGAATAAAGGAGCCGCAAAAAGGATAAGAAAATCGTATAATTACGTTGGTGTTGCAAGTGCGCAACACCATTGCCTCATTCGGACCACATTCCTGTGCCAAAAGCTTCTAGCCCAGATATTTTCTCTTCTACGACTGCTCCGACATATCATGCACGTGATGATCCCCCATATGAGCCATCAGTATCCAATGAGCCAATTTTAATAAATCAAAATAAGCTTGATTCAATTGTTGCCAAGTTGGAATTAACACAGCATAAATCGGAAGAGCTGGCTTCCATTTTGAAATCAAATAATTTGTTGGCACCCGGTGTGAAAGTCACAGCTTATCGAAGTCGTCAGGCAGCACTCCAAAGTTTATTCCTTGTGAATGATGAAAAAACTTCTGCATATTGCCCGGATGTAGGAAAATTGATCGACGTAATGGATATAAAATATGAAGCAGATGACTGGAGATTATTTATTGACAGTTCAAAACTCAGCTTGAAGGCGGTTTTACTGCATAAGACCAATAAAAAACCTTCAGTTCCAATCGCCTATAGTACAGAAACAAAAGGGACATATGATGCACTGGAAAATATTTTAAAAATGGTTAACTACGCCAAACATATGTGGCGCATATGCTGCGATTTAAAAGTTGTAGCAATGCTTTGCGGTCTTCAAAGCGGCTGTATAAAATATATGTGCTTTTTGTGCGATTGGGACACACGATTTTCCGGTGACCAATATGCATGCCACGGATGGAAACTCAGAGAGCACAGCAGGTTACAAACGGCCAATATTATTCGTGAGCCTCTAGTGCCGAAAGAGAAGATATTGCTGCTCCACTGCATATTAAACTTGGAATTGTTAAGAATTTTATCAAAACTGTCGCCAAAAGAGATGAAGTTTTCTTGTGTTTGAAACTAATTTACCCGAGACTCAGCGAAAGTAAAATTAAAGAAGGTAAGTTATAATATCACATTCATTTCCCATGATTTTCCATCTTAACAAATTAATTTTTTCCAATCAGGCGTACTAAATGGTGCAGATATACGAAAGCTGATTAAAAGTGACGCATTCAACAATCTTCTGATTGACGCTGAATTGAATGCATGGCAGGCAATCAAAGAAGTAATAGAAGGCTTGTTGGGAAAGCATCGTTCTAACAACTACGATGTTTCTGTCGCAAGGATGTTAAGAGCATTCTCGGAAATTGGTGTCCACATGTCCTTGAAAATCCATTATTTACATCATGATCTGGACTACTTCAGCAAACAATTGGCTACCGAATCTGATAAACAAGGTGAACGCTATCATCAAGTTGGTATGCCATTTGAAATGAGGTAATACTGAGTTTTTATTTTTTCAAACTCATTTTAATAAAACAAAAACTTACAGATATAGAGGCAGAAAGTCGCCGAGTGCAATAATTGCGGAAATTTGCTGGTGGAGTAAGTTTGTGTGGCAAGACAAGGATGATCTTGATGATAAAGAATTTTCAGGAGATGCAGAAGGGCCAACAGTGGAGTCACACATTGACATTATGTGTGGTTCAGAAACTGATGATAGCGATGAATGCGATGCCACTAGTCCCGAACAACCACCATCGAAAAAGTCTAGGCAATATTTATTAAAATAAATAAAAATAAAATTTATAAAAAAGGCGATAAATGACACTTTTTTGAATAAAAACAAATATCAATATTCTTGTCAAAATGGGATACCTTCAGTTAATTGTAAATAAAAGCAGAACGCGTTAATCGATTTCTATGATCTATGTCGCATTTTGTTTATAGGTTATGTGACTTTACATGAAATTAATAACACTTGATACTTTTTTCCGTTTTGGATTTTTTATGAATTTAAAAATAAAAAATTTTAATTTTTAGGCAAAAATATATTTTTTTTTCTCCACAAATTTATTTTTACCGGCAAAACTGTTGACTATAAAGAAAAATGTTATATGAACGGATTAAAGAAATTGTAATTCTAAATTTTTTTGAGTTTGTTTCATCAAAATCGGACAAGTGGTTCTCGAGTTATGTTAAACTACGTTTTTGCCAAAATGTTACAACTAAGCAAAAAAACATCAAGATAAGGAAAAAATTTAAAAGGTCATAAAAAAAACTGACACATACGAATGCCAAACCCTTTGAGGGTTTTACTATACTGATCTAGTACCATCACCCTGACTTGGAATTTCTCACCCCCCAGACAATAATCCCAAAAATGTTCGACAGTGTAATTATATGTGCACCTAAAATACAAAAATTCTAGTTTTGTTCTTGCACTTCCATTGTAAATAACAAAAAATAGAACACTTGCACACACAATTTGTTTGATAAATGTATACGAAATATTTGCACGATAACCTGGGCTTGATGGTTCCATAGCAAAGTTGTTTACTTTTTAAACACTTTTTGAAATAAACCCATTTTTACAAAGGGAAATTTTTACTTTTTTCAGCCTTTTTTGCATAAAAATTTCAATAAAGTTTGATTTTAAGTTTCACAGCAAAAACAGCAAAATACGTTTGACATTAATTTTAACGACAAGTGATTTTATAGACTTTAACCGGGTATCAACAGTTTTCACGATACTTAAATTCTTGTTAATTACTCCAAGAAAATAGGCAATTCTAATCCAGTGTGCGGTGCTTAGTTTTATGTTAGATGTCAACATTTATACGTAGCTGTATGAATGATAATTAATCGTAAGTATACATACAGCATTACAGAGTCACCAAATCAGTGATGATCATAACCATTATTGTGACAGAAAAACAACTATTAAATTTCTAGATGTCGAATGAATTTTCGGATGTGGTTTTTTATGCTGGCCTCAAACGTTGCACAACTTCTATTTTTACGCCCTGAAAACACATATTTCGAAAAAGCCATTAATTCCCAGAAATACCGTTCAAAACTATACAAAGAAATAGCAGCTTTTCGTGTGATCCTGCTGAAGACAAAAGTTAGACTATAATCAATTAATATAAAATGGGTCTGTCGTAATGCTAGAGTATTCAATTAATAGGGATTCTGTGCTAATCGGGTAATTGAGCTAATAATTAAGCAGGGTTGAGTTTCCATTCGTTGATTTTCTTTAATTTTTTAATATATTTGATTGTGAATTTAATTTTATATACTAATTTTAGTATTTTCTTTTTTTTTATTAATAAAAACAAAATTATCATTAAAGCCATTCAAAAAATTCGTTTATTTATAATAAAAACAGACATGTCATCGCTATAAAGGTAAAACGCATTAAAAAATGTTAAAACCCATAAAAAAAAAGTTAATGAGTTTTACCTCACTGACGACGATATACATTTAATGAGTTTTCTTGAAGATTTTAAATAAACCCACCGACATAATATTTAAACAAAAAAGAATGTTTATAATTCAAACGATTTGCTTTTAACGGTGATTTTTTCTTAGTACTTATATGGTTGTATATTTATACCCTGTACCACTATGTCAGGGTATACTGACTTTGTGCTGATGTTTGGAACTACCAAAATTATTTAACATAGACCTTTTATTATACCGATTGACTCCGAATCACTTCCTGTCCATCTATCTGTCCATCCATATGTGTGTCCCTATAAACTTTGTAGTTAAACTACAGATCGCAAATAGGAATATGTTTTAATTAAATTTAGTGTATAAGCCTTTACCAGCCAGAAGATCAACGCTGTTGAAATTGGTGAAAATCGGTTCATGTTCAGACATAGTCCCCAAGCAAATGACCCCTATGAGATCGACTTAAATTGCCATATTTTCCAAATTATCCTATACTCGTAGATCTCGGTCAAATTGGTTTTGTGTATATTTATTACATCCATTTGTCAGTAGACCAAAAATATACCCTATAGGATAATTTTTAGTAATAGCCCCAATATGAAGCTGATTCCAATTCTTCACTCAAACTGAGCCACCTTTGTAAGTTTTATACGATTTTTATACTATTGGTGCCATCATATTTCGGGATTTATAAAAGACTAAGTTACAATTTTTCGAATAATTTTCAGTGGAGTGAGGTGCAACATTTGTATAAAGTTTTATTAATTATCAAAGGCTTGCGGCCGACCCTTTCGCTACATATAAATAGAAGCTCCCTTATGGCCCTTGTGATACTGGCTTTTTTTTTGGATTTTTCTTAATTTGGAGAACAGCGCTGATATTTTCTTAATTTGGAAAATTTATTAAGAGTGCAATATTATGAAAAAAAATTTTAAGTCATCTATAATATATATTAAGAAATCGATAAATTCTATGCACATTATAAAAACAAGGAAGCAACCGACTATACGATTCGATGCGTTTGGAAATCCTATCTCTTAGGTTCAACTAATTATATACAGACTAGCAGATTCCAGCGCTCGAAATTCCAGTGCAATTTCTAGGCAGCTTTGTTTTTAAACTTAGCCAATTCACAAACCAACACTATTATAGTTTATTATTATTATTGTGAATGAAGATAACAAACTCATAAACAAATTTAATAAAACACACATAGCATAAGTATAATTTTATGTATGTGTTAGCAACTTTAAATGCAATTTAATCAAAATAAAGGACAAAATTTAAAAATCTGTAAATCTGGTGAACAGCTAAAAAGAAATACCTTTCAAATAATATACGTTTGGTCAAATTAGGGATAGAACGGTAAAACAAAGCATCGGTCACAAGAACTTGCCTAGCCTATTAATATTATAGATAATAAGCATAAATCAAATATGAGTGGCATTGTGCTTAACTTTGTTATCTCCGTATATGAAAAAGTTCATATCGGATGATACATTTATATGGGGACTAGGTCCCAAAATGGACCGTTCCTGACCATGTTTAGTAAGTCACTTATTATTATTTTTTTTTTTTGAAAAAATTTCTACAAACAAAATTTGAGAAAAAGCTGTGCTATATTTTTCTTTTTTTTTTTGATAGATTTAAGTGAAGATCGGGAATCAGCTTCATAAGGGGCTATGACTAGGAATTGTCCTATAGGGTTAATTTTTACTTTTAAAGTACTGATAAGCGGATGTAATTAAAAAGTACAAACCCAATTTGACCAAGATCTTTAAAAGTCGATTTCATAGGGATCATTTGTATGGGACTGGGTCTGAAAATGCAGCGATTTTCACCAATTCCAATAACGTTCGTCCATATGGCAGATCAGAATATGTACATATATAAAATTTTGTTAAAATATATTCATATTTGCGACCTGTAGTTTGATTATAAGGTTTACATGAACACGCAGATGGACGGACAGACATCGCTAAATCGATTCAGAAAGTGATTCTGAGTCGATCGGTATAATAAAAGATGGGTCTAGGTCAAATATTTTTAGTAGTTGTAAACATCAGCACAAAGTCATTATACCCTGACCACATAGTGGTGTAGGGTATGAAAGTACCTAAATTTAAACGTGTATCACTCGGCTCATGCACATAAATGGACTTTAAATTTCTAATAAAAAATATTTTAACCAATTTATATATATTTATTACATAGACACATTTTTTGTTAAGATATTCTAAAACAAGTAAGAAAATTATAGTCGGTCTAGACCGACTATACGATACGCTATACCATGCGTTTAGACACCCTATCTCTCAGGCCCAACTAACAGGACATACAAAATAAGCATAAACCAAATTTGAGTGGGATTTTCATAAATTTTTTTGTCTGCAGATATGAAAAAGTTCATATCGGATGCTATATCTGTATGGGGACTGGGCCCAAAAATGGACCGATCCTGACCATGTTAGGTAAGGTCTCCTGTATTTTGCAAAAATATATACAAACAAAATTGGAGAAGATTCAGTGCAATATTTTTTTTTTTTTTATAGATTTAAGTGAAGATCGGGAAGCAGCTCTATATGGGGCCTATGACTAAGAGTTGTCCCATAGGGATCATTTTTGGACTACCGATTAGTGGCTGTAATAAACACATACAAACCCAATTTGACTAAGATTTATATGATAATTTGGATCTTATGGCAATTTAAGTCGATTTCATAGGGGTCATTTGTATGGGGGCTAGGTCTGAACATGGACCGATTCTCACCAATTTCAAAAGCTTTCATTCTATGGCCGATAAAAGCTTATATACCAAATTTCATCAAAATATATTTATATTTGCGACCTGCAGTCGGACGGACGGACATCGTTAAATCGAATCAGATAGTGATTCTGATTCGATCGCTTTAATTAAAGATGGGTCTAGGTCATATATTTTTGGTAGTTACAAACAGCAGCACAAAGTCATTATACCCAAACCACATAGTGGTATAGGGTATAAATATTATTAATATTCTGCGCCATACATTTCATATACAGTTGAATTGTAATCTTTTACCCAAAAATTTTTAAAATTCATAACAATAAATAATTAGTCCTAAATTTATACGAACATAACATCTCAAGACATATGTATGATAATTCTAGAATATAAAATTAAAAGAGTGCATAAATATACTCATAAAAAAGTAAGGATAATCATGACTTTATATATATTTTCCCATATTTATAATTCATAGCATGAATTTAAAATTCACTAATATTTATGTATTTATAGGGATAATTTTTCTATCCTTTATTCATCCAAGAAAATAAAATTTACATTTGGGCGGCATTTGAATTTTTTAGAAATAGGGAAATTGAAATCATTTCAAAATAAATATGAATGCTAACAATGGCCTAGCAAGACTCGATGAGATGCGAGGAAAATTTACAAATAGAAATGTAAGACTAGTTTTGATAGCTAAAAGCATAATGGACTCATATAAGTATTTTCTTAGAATTATTAAACTTTTCTAACCTCAAATAAAAGAAAATAAAAATGGCGGTAGTTTAAATTTTATAAAAAAAACTATATTTTCTCTTGCTAAAATTTATTTTTCATAGTCTAAAGGTGTTATATATTACCAGCAAATTCCAGCCCTCGAAATTCGAGTGCAAATTCTAGGAAATTTTATTTTTTCATTAAATTAAGACCTTAAAGATATGCTAATCAATTATAGCCAATTCACATATCAACAGGAAAAAACAAACTCATTTTTATTACAAACACATTAACAAATTTAATAAACACACACATAGCATTGTATAATTTTATATATGTGTTAGTAGCAACTTTAAATGCAATTTACTCAAAACAAAGGAAAAAATAAAAATCTGTAAATCTGCAAAACGGCTAAAAAGAAATACCTTTCAAATAATATACGTTTGGTCAAAATCGGAATAAAACGGTAGAACAAAACATCGGTCACAGGAAATCGCCTAGCCTATTAATATTATAGATGAATAAATAATTATGTATTCTGGTGCTGAAAGAGAATAAAATAATAATATTCAACGCTGGGATTAACTTTGTAGTTCTCTATGGATGCAACGTAGCTGCTTGGAACATAAAGTCTGTGAAAATTTTTATATGAAGAGAGGCCTACGAATATATTGCCCTCAAACAATTTCAAACTAGAGGCTATGGAGGGGGGCAGAATAAACGCCCATAAATAACGAAATTCTAAGAAAGTGGCATTGGGACTGCCCGGCGAAGACAAATCAACTAGACAACAACAAATGCTATAGTGTAGACCACTTCGTAAAAAAAAACAAGTAAGAAATTATAGTCGGTCGAGACCGACTATACGATACCGTCTACCATGGTACAACTAATTGGATATAGAAAATAAGAATAAACCAAATTTGAGTGCTATTAATTTGTTATTAATTTTTTTGGCTGCAGATATGAAAAAGTTCATATCGGGTGCTATATTTATATGGGGACTAGGTCGAAAAATGGACCGATCCTCACTATATTTGGTAAAGTCACATATATATGGAAAAAATATACGCAAACCAAATTTGAGAAAAATCTGTGCAATATTTTTTTTTTTTTTTTGATAGATTTAAGTGAAGATCGGGAATCAGCTCTATATGGGGCCTATGACTAGGAATTATCCTGTAGGGATTTTTTTTGGACTACTGATTAATGGATACAATAAACACATATAAAACCAATTTGACTGAGATCTATGTCATAGTTTGGCTCTTATGGCAATTTATGTCAATTTCATAGGGTCATTTGTATGGGGACTAGGTCTGAACATGGATCGATTCACCAATTTCAACCAAATGTATACCAAATTTCATCAAAATGTATTCATATTTGCGACCTGTAGCTTGATAACAAGGTTTACATGGACGCACAGACGCACGGACGGACGGACGGACATCGCTAAATCGACTCAGAAAGTGATTCTGATTCGATCGGTATAATAAAAGATGGGTCTAGGTCAAATATTTTTGGTAGTTAGAAACAGCAGCACAAAGTCATTGTAGCCAAACCACATGGTGGTATAGGGTATAAAAATCAATGAAAGGGCTAAAAAACGCTTGTTTTTATACCCCATACTACTATATTATTATACTTTCAGAGTTGATTTAGCGATGTCCGTCCTTCCATCCGTCCATCTGTCCGTCTGTAAACCTTGTAATCAAACTATAGGTCGCAAATATGAATATATTTTAACAAAATATCATATATCTACTCTGATCGGCCTTTCACTTAAATCCATTAAAAAACCAAATCATTCTACAGATTTTTCTCATATTTTGTTTGTATGTTTTCGCAAAACATAAGTAATTTTACCAAATATGTGTCCCCATAAGGTGGCCAAAAAAAAAATTTTTTTTCCCCAGCTTTTTTAAAAGCTTATAGTGAGAAGTGTTTTTGTGATTTTGTTCAGATTTTTCGGAACAGGTTTAGAGGTCGCTAAAGTCGAATTTTACCCAAAAATCGGGTTTCCCGAACATTTTTTGAGTTTTACTTATTACTTCGATCATAACTACGATTTTCTTTGCTACAAAGTCAATATTAAAAAAAAAAAAATGTTCAAGAACTACTTTTCTGTATAGAAATCATGTTTCGGTAATTTTTTTTGCTCGTTTGGGTACCCTTAATGACATTTTTTCGTAAATTTTGCATACATTTTGTAAGTAATGGTTTGTAACTTTTAAAATTTCTATCAAAGTTAAAAAAAAATGATGACGCAGTTTAAAAGGTGGATAAATTCTGAGTCATTTTGAGAAAAAATTTTGAATATGCTTTTACCGTTCCAAAGTTATACCCTTTTTACGCTTTGTGCCTATTTGGAGAAATTAAAAATATTCTAAGGTGTTTGCCAGTTATGCATCGGATTTGTTTTAATGTTAGTTTTTCTTTTTTCTTTCAAAAATAAAATATGGGTGGTTTTTTTTTCTGTTGCAATAAGAGTCAATATGGTTTATGTTGGAATTTTTTGAAACCACCCCAAGTATACGCAAAATAAATTAAAAAATAATTTTTTTTTTTAATTTGCAATTATTTATTAGAGCTTTTGAGACGTAGTTCTATGCCCTGCAATAAATTCTGAAAGTCTGTTTCGGATGTTGTTACATTAATATAAGAATGAGCCAAGGTCATGCCGCGTTCTGCGACATCATTTACCACGCGCAATTGCTTAACTTTGTTCTTTTTTTCCGGATCTGTTTGTAAAAAATCAACAGATATGTTAGACGCTTCAAAAAAGGCTAAGCTGGCTTCGGATATTAAATTTTTTAAATGACTCACGCCCGTATTCATAATTAAATTCTAGCAGTTGGCTAACTTTTTTTCATACGAAAATTTCAAAATTTGTATGAAGAAAAGTTAGCCAACTGCTAGAATTTGATTATGAATACGGGCGTCAGTCTTTATCTTTTAAACTGCGCCATTATTAAAGTTTGAACATTTTTCTTTTAAACTATTGACTTCGTAACAAAGAAAATCGTACTTATGGGCCGAGTAATAAGTAAAATTCAAAATAAATTCCGGAAAACCCGATTTTTTGGTAAAATTTGACTTTAGCGACCTCTAAACCTCTTCCAAAAAATCTGAAAAAAAAATCAAAAAAATAATTTACCCCATAACCTTTCATAAAGAACACCCTATGTACATGTTCTTTATGTACATGTTTTTGCGTTTTGTATATTTATGTTTTTGCACAAAATAAGTGACCCAAGTTCCAACGTAAATATAGCATCTTATATGAACTTCTTATTTGCTGCAACAAAACAATTAAAAAAAAGGCACTCAAATTTAAATTATGCTTATCTTCTATATCCAATTTGTTGAACCTAAGATTCCCCCTAAACATGTGGTGTAGGGTATCTAGTCAGCTTGTTTATGTTACTTTTAAGTTCATATCAGTATAAAATATATAAACAGTTGTTTTACAAAATGAAATAAATAAAAATGATCATTTTCTATGTGGAGAGTAGAGAGCAACGATACATTATGCGAGTTCACAGGTTACTAGTGTGATTAGCCCTCCTGAAAATAGGCGGTATTGGTTCAGTGGGCGGTGCACCTCCCATACAAAGTAAACATTGAATATCAGATATTTCGTCTACTATAACAGGGAGATCTGTGTCAATTTGGGTGACGTCATCTTATGTTAATGTAAATCGCCATGCTAAAAATGATCGGGATCGGGTAATGGACGTTGCAGCTCCCATTCAAGATAATAAAAAAAAAAAGTTATAGTCGGCTTGGACCGACTATACCATATACCATGCGTGTGGAGACCACATCTCTGATGTCCAACTAATTAGATATAGATAGTAAGCATAAACAAAATTTGAGTGGAATTGTTATTAATTTTTTGCCATCGGATATGAAAAAGTTCATATCAGATACTCTATTTATATGGAGACTAGGTCAAAAAAGGACCCATTCTGACCATATGATAAGGTCACTTATTTTTTGCAAAAACCTATACAAACAAAATTTTAAAAAAATCTGTGCAATATATATTACTTTTTTTTAAGATTTAAGCGAAGATCGGGAATCAGCTTCATATGGGGGCTTTGGCCCAGAATTGTCCTATACGGTTTATTGTTGAAGTACTGATAAATGGATGTAATAAACATGCACAAAGCCGATTTGACACATATCTATATGATAACTTGGATATTGTTGCCATTTAAATGGATCTCATACTGGTCAGTTGTTTGAAGACTAGGTCTGAACATGATCCGATTCTTAGCAATTTCAGCAGCATTCGTCTTATGACAGACGGAAGCTTATATATTCACATTTGCGACCTGCAGTTTGATTACAAGGTTTACATGGACACACAGACGGACGGACAGACATTACTAAATCGATTCGGTATAACAAAAGGTGAGTCAAATATTTTTGGTAGTTATAAACATCAGCACAAAGTCATTTTATCTTGACCACATAGTGCTATACAGTATAAAAAATATATTATATACTATTTATTCACGCAGTTTTACTCTTAATTGGCTCTAAATCTTGACGCATATCACTCGGCTCATGCACATAAATGAATTTTAAATTTTTTATAAAAAAAACTGTGTAACCAATTTATTTATATTTGTTACATAGACAAAATGCTTAAGATGTTTTAAAAGTGTTATTACTATTCTATGCCATACTTCTCAATAAACTTCCAACAGTTTGAATTGTAACTTTTCCCCCAAAACTTTTAAACATTCATAATAACAATTCAAATTTTTTTCTCACTAATAAAATTATTCCTAAATTTTTATGAACTTAACATCTAGAAACATTTGTATAATAATCCTACAATATTGGATTTTAAGAGCATATAAATATATTCATAAAAAAATGTAAGGAAAATCATGAATTTAAAATTCACTAATATTTATGTATTTATAGGGATAATTTTTGTATCCTTTATTCATCCAAGAAAATGAAATTTACATTTGGGCGGCACTTGAATGGTTTAGAAATAAGGAAATTGAAATCACTTTAAAATAGATATGAATGCTAATGCTTTCTAGACCATCAAGAATCGATGAGATGCGGGGTAAATTATCAAATAGAGATGTAAGTACACACCTTTTCCAATTTTATTTCAGAAAACATCAATTGAATTTCAGAAAGTATCGATTGTATTTCAGAAAGTATCAATTGTATTTCAGAAAATATTGATTGTATTTCAGAAAGTATCAATTGTACTTCAGAAATTATCGGTTGTATTTCAGAAAGTATCAATTAAATTTCAGAAAGTATCGATTGCATTTCAGAAAGTATCAATTGTATTTCAGCAAGTATCGATTGTATTTCAGAAAACATCAATTTAATTTCAGGAAGTATAAATTGTATTTCAGAAAAATTCAATTGAATTTCCGAAAGTATCATTGTATTTCAGAAAGTATCAAATGTATTTCAGAAAATATTGATTGTATTTCAGAAAGTATCAATTGTACTTCAGAAATTATCAATTGTATTTCAGAAAGTATCAATTGAATTTCAGAAAACATCAATTGAATTTCAGAAAACATCAATTGAATTTCAGAAAGTATAAATTGTATTTCAGAAAAATTCAATTGAATTTCCGAAAGTATCATTGTATTTCAGAAAACATCAATTTGATTTCAGAAAGAATCAAATATATGTCAGAAAACATAAAATGAATTTCAGAAAGTTTCAAATGTATTTCAGACATTATCATACAAGAACTTATTTTTTTAAGTATTACACTGGGTTTGTAAGATTTCTTGGAAACTATAAAATCAGGCATCAGGATGCAGACAAAACTTTATTCCCGATTCATGTCCTGTTTTTTTATATTGTAGCTGATTAAAAAATTAAGTCCTCATCTTGTTACCATTACGAGTCTGCCCCTGACAGTTTATTTTTCAATGCATAAAAAATAAGACCAAATATTGGCAAACATTTTCTGTAACTCCAAATCACTAACAAAAACAATAACAACTTTTCGGTATTTAAAAGTAATGAAAACTTAGGTTCATTAACTGCTTTCATTAAGATGTCCGCCAACATTTCGTCCGTTGGTATATACTCAATTTTCAGGATCCCTTCATCAAGTTTCTCTCGTATGAATTTTATTCGTAGGTCGACATGCTTTGTGCGCGGAGAAAATGAACCATTTGAAGCTATTTGTATTGCACTTTTGTTGTCGCAAAATAGAGTAGTCACGTCTGCGATGTTTGGAACTAATTCTGATTCGAGTCTCTTCAGCCAGATCACTTCCTGAATAGCGCACACCACTGACATAAACTCAGCCTAAGTTGTTGACAAAGTAACCGTCTTTTGCTGCTTTGTACACCAAGAAATGGCGCCACTTTGAAAACTGAATACGTAACAAGATGTTGAGCGCCGCCCATCAAGGTCACCGGCCCAGTCGGCATCGCAATACCCAATAATTCTAGTGGATTGCCTGCGATATATAAGATTATGATGAAACGTTTGCGCCGGTGGTGCGCTACAGTTCAATTCATTTTTTGCTAGCGTTAGAAATGAAGCACACCAGATGGACGCGATCACAGCGTTTCTTAATGGAGAGCTAAAGGAAGAAATCTTCATGTACCAACCCGAAGAGTTTGATGACGGAAGCGGCAGAGTATGTTTACTCAAAAAATCAACTATGGGCTGAAACAATCCAGCAGAATATGGAATGCAAAATTGAATTCAGTATTAACATCATTTGGGCTAAAGCGCAGTGGAAGCGTGCTGGGCCCATAACCTATTGTTGGATGTTCGAAAGCAAGAAAAACAGCACAATCGTTCAGCTTGAAGTCAAGACACAGAAGAAGAAATGACAAGTTTTATTCTTTCGTTTCATTATTTACACTTCACACATATTCTAGTGTTGCCAGATTCTATTTATAATATAATTATTCATTACAATAGTAAACTACTCTTTAAATTCTGAAATTCAACTTATATTTTCGGAAATTCAATTGATATTTTATAAAATTAAATTGATACTTTCTAAAGTACAATTTGTACTTTCTGAAATTCAATTGATGTTTTCTGAAAATCAATTGATGTTTTCTGAAATACAATTGGAAAAAGTGTAGTCTTGGTAGCTGAAGGAATAATGGACTCATATAGAATTATTTTCTTATTAGACTTTTCTAACCTCAAATAAAAGAAATATAAACTGGTGGAAATTTAAATTTTATAAAAAGAACTATAGTTTCTCTTGTGGCAATAAAATTTGCCAAGATTTATTTTTCATGGTCTAAAAGTGCTTAATATTATGAATTTATAATTATGTACTTGTATAGCCCAGCACTTGAAATTCGAGTCCAAATTCTAGGAAATATAATTTTTCATTAAATTTTTGTCTTCCAAGGTTTTTTTAAAATTTTTCCAAAATTTATGAATATTTAAATGAGCCTAAAGGTATAAGCAAATTCACAATTCAGCACAGAGCGTCTGTTATATAATTTAATTCATTGCGTTAACAGGGTGTAACAAATTATTATAAATATTTTATTTTATTTAATTTCATATATTTTTAAGATAGATTAAATATAAATTTTATCATTCTCAAATTCTCCTCCATATGAACTATAACTACGCCAATTTTCACACTCCTCCGTGCCCGCATATTGCTTAAAAAGGGAACTAAAAATTTACCTTCACGTATTAATATATAGATTCTGGTGGTAAAAAAGAATCAAAATAATAATATTCGATGCTGGCATAAACTCTGTAGTTCTCTACGGCTGCAACGTAGCTCCTGGGAATATAAAGTCTGTGAAAATTTTTATATGAGGAGAGGCCTACGAATATATTTCCCCCAAACAATTTGAAATTAGAGGCTATGGAGTGAGACAGAATAAATGGCTACAAATAACGAAATTCTAAGAAGAAAATGGCATTGGCACACTACTCTTGAAGGGGCAAGAAGTTAGGTGAAAATGGATCCAAAATTGAGTTTCATATTATGTTTGCGAATCATTTGCAAATTGAAAATCTGCAAAACTGAAAATCCTACCTGATCCCTTTCAAGAGGTATGGCCATTTTAACGCCTCGTTGCATTTGCGTACGCACTTTTTGCTACTGTTTGGAGTTTCTCAGGTTCTGTAAGTTATAAAATAACTTTTAGGAACCAAATTTAATAGTCAAATTTGCTCAGCTATAAAATGCAACTAATTTTTCCCTGAAATACTCTATAGCTTTGCCGAAAATTGCGAAACTGGCCTTTTTTGCAAGAGTCTTTAATTTTGCACAAAAAATAATGCCCTGGACATTATTCTTGCTAATTTTAGGGTACAAAATTAATTTGACAATGAAGGAGTTCATAGTTTTATTAAGAGGTTAATATTTAATTTTTATGCGAGTGTCTATTCTCAGCTTATCCCAAGCACGAAAAATATTTGTAGCAAAAATTCGCGTTTTTATTTAATTTGAAAATGTACGAATATAAATATTTTCATGAAAAGAGTAGAAAAAAGGTGAGAAAAAATCATCTTTGGTAAAATTAAACCAAACAAATATCCTATTAATAAAAACTAGCAGATTCCTTCCCTCGAAATTCGAGTGCAAATTCTAGGAAATTTTATTTTTTCATTAAATAAGGACCCTGAAGGTATGCTAATAAATTATAGCCAATTCGCAAATCAACACAAAAAAACAAATTAATTTTTATTACAAACACATTAACAAATTTAATAAACACACACATAGCATTGTATAGTTTTATGTATGTGTTATTAGCAACTTTAAATGTAATTTACTCAAAATAAAGGATAAACTTTTAAAATCTGTAAATCTGCAAAACGGCTAAAAAGAAATACTTTTCAAATAATATACGTTCAGTCAAAATTGGGATAAAACGGTAGAACAAAACATCGGTCACAAGAAATCGTCTATCGTATTAATTTTGTAGATATTGAAAATTTGATTAAGAAATTTATAAAAAAAGGATTTCAGTATTGATGATCCTAAATTTCCATTAAGTATTTGTAGAACTTGTTATCTTACTCTACTTGATTTCGAAAAAGGTCATAGACCCAGACAAGATATCCCAAATTACGAAGATATCGGTTTACCAAAAGAAACTCGATACATGTAAAGGCCAGTTTACACTATCACACTTTGTAATACCATCTGTCAAAAATTATGAAAAAATCATGTAAAAAGCTTATGTATGTAATTGACAGTCTGTATGATTTTAGTTTCGAAGTCCGATGGTTTTTTTCATTTTTAGACAAATTTCTAAAAACTTGTCATCTTCATCGGACCAGAGTTGTTTTTTTTTTTTGTAATATTAAAAAAAAAAGGTAGACAAAAAAAAAAGAAAGTGAAAATAAATTATAAATTTCAAAATAAATTTGTTTGTTATTCTAAACAGCTGTTTTTATAAAACTTGAGTGTGATGATGTAAATGGCTCAAGTATGCAGAAATAATGTCGGTGCGACTTTATGACAGTCGGAAGATTTTCATCGGATTTTTATTTCGATTTAAGGGTCATGCCAAAATTATAAAAGGTAAAGGCCACAAATGAAGTAAATTGAAAGTAAATTATCAAAAACCGATCTCCGCATTTTGTCAAAAGTAACAGATAAAAGGAAACTTACCAGTTAGCCGCATGCAACAAGTGTTTTCAAACAGTTGGTAAATATTATGAAATTAGTTGAAATACTCGTACTTCCCGAAAATATTCAAGAGCAAGTAGCAACAACTACGTTAGAAAACTCTTAAGAAGCTATTGCAGCTGATAATGAGTTAAGTTTATCTACTGGTGGTCGAAAATTAAGAATTGTTGTGAATCCTACGGAAAAAATGCTCTTAAATTTTGCGAAGAACGCTTATATAATTTTCGCATTAATACATGAAGTTAATTAGACATTGAAAAAAGTCACGGTTGGAACATATTTTACAAGGCTTGTAAACCACCTCTTTGGCGTGGCTTAGTTCCTCTTTTAAGTAAAGAAAAAGCCATGTTGTAGCCAAAAAAAGATAAAAGTTGTTGCACAGAACTATCATGGATATGCATTTGAAGGTAATGCATGTTGAAAACTGCTAAAGGAAGCTGATAAGCTGGATGACCCAAAACTATAACGGCGATGTAGGATATTTTGCAATTGTTCCTTACATCAATGCTTACAAAGCTATGGATAAGCTCGTAGGTTACTATTTTAGTTGTAGAAAACGTGGACTTTCAATAACTTCTCATACTAATGAACTGCATAGTGCTTTGAAAAGCATTGGCGACATATCAGAAACTTTGAAAATTCATATTATTCTTGAACACGTAGAATTATTTTTTTACAATTTATATATATAAAAATGAATTGTGGTTTGTTCGTCCGCTTAAAACTTGAAAACTACAGGATCAAAAGGGATACTTTCTTCTGCGAGTTTGTTTGTAACTGCCGCGCGAAGGTTTAGGAAGGTTTAGGAAGGTTTGAGTTGTTATCTGACTGTTTAACAATCCAGTCGTGTACTATGGATGCTCCGTTAAATACTCACTGCGCGAAGTGTTTTGACGCGTTAAAGAAAGACTTCGTTGCTTGTCATCTATGTAGAGCAAAATATCAGTTAATTTGTGCTAAGATTGACGTTAAATTATGTGAAGTGTTTAACAATAACAAAAATATTGTTTTTAATTGCAATAAATGTTTGAGTGTTACATTTAACTTGCTGTCTCACATCTCTTCTTTACATGATGAAATAAGAGAGCTTAAACATACGATTGACTCAACTTTAAATCAAGATCTGCGAGAGTTAAAACAACAGTTCGTTGACTTTGCAAAAAATAAAGAATTAGCTAAACTGCCAAAAATTCAACAAAAATCTAAAAAAAACAATAACACTAATTTACATATTGCTAATGAAACTGATAATGATGTTGTTGTTGCTGATGTGAATGCAAGTGTGATAGCTGTTAATGCTGTATCAAATGTTTTCTACATTTTTGTCTGCTGCTTCGTCTATATCATCTTTTCCAACAATTGCATCTAATGTTAGAGAGAACGATGCTAATATGTTTGATGACAACATGCAACCATTACAAAAAACATCTGGCTGGGTGAACGTACAGAAGCGTAGACGTAAGAAGGGGCCTGTAATAGTTGGGGTTAACACTTCTGATGAGCTCGATGTTGTTATACAAAAAAAGTGGATTCATATATCTTCGTTTAAGCCTACTGTTTCAACGGAAAAAATAATTCAATATGTTGAAAAACATACTAAAATAAGTAAACAACATATGGAATGTTTTAAATTAGTAAAAAAGGATATCGATTTAAATGAACTTAGACGAGTTAATTTCAAACTCGGCATATCTCCATGCTTTTTTAATGAAGTTGTGAATGCTGAAATATGGCGAATCGATATTAAAGTGCGTCCTTTTTTAAATTTTCCAAGAAAACCAATGCCGGAAAGGCAGAATTAGTTTGTGGAAAATCTGGCTTTAAAATCTACTACCAGAATTTATCAGGAATGCGTACAAAGTCCAAAATGGTTCATGATTTTTCTTCTCAATGTGAATATGATGTAATTGTGTTGGTGGAAACATGGTTAAATGCTGAATTTTCTGATGCTGAATTTTTTGATCTTAATCTTTTTAATGTCTATCGGAAGGATAGAAATGAGATTCTCACCGGCTATTCTAGAGGTGTTGGAGTACTTGTTGCAGTCAAGCGTGAATATAAGTCATCCTCAATTGCCATCGATAATAAGGATGGTTTAATCGATCAACTGTTTGTATCAATCTATAACCCTACTTTTTTATTTTATGTTTGTGTGTCATACATTCCACGTGCAAGTGCAGATGAAGTGTATGAGGCACATATTTCACATATCATTGCATTAGATGAGAAATTGGCCGAAAATTCTCGAATCTGTGTTTTAGGAGATTTCAATCTTAGCGAAATTTTTTGGTCACAAATTTGTGATAGTACGGAGTTATTACCTAGTAATATAAATAAATGTTAGGAGATCAATTTCATTGATAGTATGCTGAGTTTAAATTTGGTTAAAATTAATCATGTTTCTAACCGCTTAAACCGTTTTTTGGATCTGGTTTTTGTTCCAGATGATTGTAAGTTTTATCTATGTGAGAGTTTGCTGGCAATTTCTCCTCCTAATGTACACCATAGTGCTTTATTATTTGAAATATATTCGTATTGCTTTTTTAAATATTCTCAATGTCCAGTATCTTTTAATTTCAATTTTAACCGATATAATTTTGATGTGATAAATACTTTACTTAGGGATGTTGTTTGGGGACAGGTATTTTCGTGCAAATCAGCGTCATCATGTTATGAGAAATTTTTAAGTACTGTTTTGGGAATTTGCAATTTAAATATTCCTTTAAAGAAAGCCAAACCGTATAAGCTACCTTGGTATACTCCAGGTCTTAAAAAACTCAAAACCTCCGTAATAAGTTTCATAAACATTATATTGATTATGGCAGTCTAGAAAGCCATGATAAGATTATCTATTATCAAAGAGAATTTAATTTTTTAAACAAATTTTTGTATAAACAATTTATTTTGCAGAAAGAGGAGCAAATAAGAAGTAATCCGAAATCTTTCTGGTCTTTCGTTAAATCGAAGAAAAAGGTTTCGGATATTCCATCGAAGATTATGTATGGTGGCCGTGTTTCTGATTCGGGGAACGATGCCGCCAATATGTTCGCACAATATTTTAGTTCAAACTTTGAATCTTCAACGATCCATGCAGCTAGATACTCAAATTTACTTGATATGCTAGACATTGGTATCCTAGAAGTTTCAGAAGATGACGTTTATAACGCCATAATGCAAACAAAAAACAATATGAAGTCTGACTCTGATGGTCTATGTACTTATTTATTGAAAAAATGCGCACCATCAATAACTTTTGCTCTTACTTATATATTTAATTTGTCACTTAACCAAGGAGAGTTTGTTGATAGATGGAAGTTGGCATTTATTACACCCATTTATAAGAATGGCAGAAAAGATGATGTAACTAGTTATAGGCCGATATCCAAGTTGTCATGCGTTTCGAAAGTTCTTGAGCATGTGGTGTATAAAAAGCTATTTTTCTTAACCAAGTCTCTTATATCTCCATGTCAACATGGGTTTTATTCAGGAAGGTCAACTACCACAAACCTTACAGTTTTTAGTGAGTATTGTTTATCAGCTTTAGAATTAGGCAAACAAGTTGAGGTCATTTATACTGATTTTTCTAAGGCCTTTGATAAGGTGTCCTTAGAAATTCTTTATTCTAAGTTGCAAGGGATGGGTTTCCATTCAAATTTCTTAATGTGGATACAGTCATATCTATCAAATAGAATATGTAAAGTAGTTGTTGAAGGTTATGAATCTTCGCCATATGAGCAAGTATCAGGCGTCCCTCAAGGTAGCATCTTGGGTCCGCTGTTTTTTAATCTTTTCATAAATGATATATCAAGCTGTTTTTCTAATGTAAATTATTTGTTATATGCTGATGACTTAAAAATATATAGTAAAATAAATTCTATTAATGATGTATTAAACCTTCAAAATGATTTGGATAACCTGCATAAATGGTGTTTATTCAATAACCTTCAGTTAAATCTGGATAAATGCCTTCATATCTCTATCACCAGATCTAGAAACCCAATTCAATCGGTCTTCAAAATTGGTAATTATAAATTGAGAACTGCAGACTCAACAATTGATCTAGGTGTTGTTTTTGACTCAACAATGTCTTTTATTCCATATATTAACTATATTGTTCCAAAAGCTTATGCCATACTTGCGTTTATAAGAAGGAGTTTTTCTGACTTTTCTGATCCTTGTACGTTGAGATTGTTATATACATCTTACGTCAGATCAAAGTTAGAATATGCTGCTGCTGTTTGGAGCCCACATTGTGGAATATATATTTCTCGTATTGAGAGAGTGCAGCGCAATTTCCTTAAGTACGCACTTTCATCATTTAAGTTTGATGATCCTATACCCTCATATAGATCAAGAGCTTTTATTATTAGATCTCGAAACATTGGAACATCGTCGCAGATTTCAAGCTGCACTATTTGTCTTTGATATAATTTCTGGTGGTATCGACTGTCCAGATTTGTTATCGCAAATAAAATTGTATGTTCCACCTAGAATACTTCGTCACCATAATATTTTTTGTATTCCATATCATCGCACAAACTATGCCCAAAACAGTACTTTAAATCGCGCGTGTGCCGATATAAATGCTATTAATGAAATAGCTATAAATGGAATCCCAAACCAACTAATAGAGTTTTGTACATCAAAATATTCTTTTAAGTTACTTCTCTTAACATTATTTAATTTGTAAATTTTTGTACTTAAATTAATACATATGTAATTATTTTAATCATAGTCTGTAAGGAAATCATGTTCCATTGACTGAAATAAATGAAATGAAAATGAAATGAAAAAATAAAAGTACAAAAAGTCTCAACAGATGGCGCTATACGCGGTTATTATGTTAAAGCATATATATTGAGTACTGAGTACTATACAATAAATTATCAAAATAATAAAAGTGTCTTGAATAATATAAAAGTGGAAGTCAAGATAATTTGTGTGAGTTCATAGGTTATTGGTGTGAGTTATTAGTGTGAGTGTGAAAATGGGCGGAATCGGATAAATGGGTGCGGTTACTTCCATAAAAGTAATTATTGAACTTTAATATATTGGATCGTTTTGAAGGAAAATGTTTAAGAGAAATGGCAATTTCAGCAGCATAACAAAAATTTAAATTTCCGAAATTTTCATTCAAGTTAATTGCTACTGCGGTAGTATAAGATGAAGAAGTGAATTTATCAAAAGACTTTTCAATTTACGTTATTTGCCAGGTCTTCCATCACATAATTTAATAGAAAAGTTGGATCTTAAAATAATATACTTAAATTTAAGTTTACATCAGCGCTTTAATTTAAAAAATATTGGTTTATTATTGAATAAGTGTTTCTTTCAAAATGTATATTCTTTTTGACTTTTATTACGATGCCAAGAAGAGTTCATGGTAACATTGGCCGGCGTTCTAAGGATGCAACGCAGCACCAAAATATCGCAACACGTCGAACGGAGGAGGAACGTGCTATTGGAAGGGAATCAGTTCGACCAGAAATCGTGCGCGACAGTCAGAAGAGATCAACGAAGCATACAATGAGCAACAATGATTGAGAAGAAGAGAAGTTCGTGTTCGGCAAAGTTTTGAAGCCAGATCACAATGTGCGATTTTTGAACGACAACGTAGGCTACAACAAATTATTCAGGTGAACATTGAGCATGTCCGCTTTCGATATGAGCCCAACAGTCAATACAGTTCGCACACATCGGTTCGATTCGGACAGATGTCTGTCGTTTGTGAGCATTGCAATGCAGTTAAATTTGAGAAAGAACCGCCTGGATTGTGTTGCGTGGGTGGAAAGGTGGAATTGCCAAATTGCTACCACCGCCAGAGCCATTATGCACGCTGCTTTACGGTGAATCTCCTAATTTCAATTAAAGTTGGATCTGTCATCCTGGTGCCCCGAAACTATGCAATAGAACCCGACTGATTGTGATGAAATTAATGAGTAATGTGATAGTGGCAAGGATTTTGAAAGGGCGGTTCAAGGGAGATGCTTAATTCCGCGAATTCCCTTGACTTCAACCGATTTTACGTCCCAGTTCAAAGGTGTTCAGTTCCCAGTGAAACTTGCATTTGCGATGACAATAAACAAGTCACAAGGACAGTTCCTGGAAGTGTTTGGCATAAATCTGAAAATGTCATGCTTTTCACACGGCCAGCTATATGTTGCGAGTTCCCGAGTTGGGATACCATCCTCACTATTCATTTACGCTCCGGAGCAGAAAACAAAAAATGCTGTATTTCGTGCACCATTAAATTGATTACAATCATTGTTCTATTCTTTTTTTAATTAATACTTGATTTTATTCTATTTTCGCCAAATGTTGGACGGGACGAAGACCGTCGGATCAGCTATCTGTATAATTATAAGATATTGAATTCAACTGAATTCGAAAAGTGTTGTATTTAAATTATATTATTGCGTCATCTGTTAACGGTATAATTTTCGATAAAAAAATTTAGAAATTATTTCAATAAAAAATCTCTTTTGGACAAAGCGAAGTTTGCCGGGTCAGCTAGTTTATTTATAATAATAATGGCTTACGATTTTGGTCAGAGCAAAGCGGAGAAGCAGTTCACCATAAATGCTTGAAATTTTTGGATAGGTACAAGCCGTATTGTGTACAGGATGAATCTTATGCTCCAAGACTTCAAAAAGCTGCAGTTGAGTTTTCCTTGCTACACTTCTAAATTTTAAGCTTTAATCATTTGCGGCACATTGGGTACAAACACGACCACCTAACGACCTACATGCACGTTTAAACCCATTTAAACATATACACGCTAGAGCGCCCATTAAACAAAAAGTGTTATTTTTTCCGCTCCCCGCTCATTTTCTAGTATATTGGGCATAAAAAATAATATCCGCGCAAAAATTTTTTCAATCGCAATAATCAAACCTAAATAGATTTATAAATAAATTTACTAATTTACGTTTGAAAAAAATTTTGACTTCAAATTTGAAGTTTGACCTCTTAAAACACTATGAAGGGTCATAGCTCGGTCAAAAATTTGTAGGAGAAAAATGTTTGCCTATATATTTGCAATACAAATGCTTAAGGTGTATTTTCCGAAAGTCGTCTGGCTTACGAGTTGTAGCTCATCAAAGCTTGGAGCTAATTTTACTCCATTTTTAGGGCTAAAAATCGTGACGGACTGGCCGGTTTGCATCCGATTGAAAAAATTTTTGCACGGATATTATTTTTTATGTCCATTCGGGGGTCGTATCATATATCATTTTGTTCGTTTCGTCATAAGGAATCTATCGATATATGTGTCGTTGTTCTGCTCCTCGTGGTTGGTACCGAATTCGTTTTTAAAGTATAGAAAAGGCAATAAATTCCGAAACGATTTTTTATAATTTTCCGGAAAACTATGGAATATTTCTGGGAAAAATTAGTTGCATTTTATAGACCAGGAAATTTGACTACTGATTCGCAAACGAAACCCGATTTTGGATCCATTTTCACCCAACTTCTTGGGCCTTCAAGAGCAGTGTGTTGGGACTGCCTGGTGAAGACAAATCAACTAGAAAACAAAAAATTGTTTAGAGTGGTATCCCTAAGAGTAGACCATCACACACGATTAGGCACGTGACTAAAAAAAAGTTTTCTTATCAACAGCGAAGAAAAAAATAATTGCACCTTACAAGTGCTTTAACAATAGTAAAGTACAGTATTGTACTTTATCTCGTTAGTATGACAAAAGAAGCAAAAGGTAAAAATAGACTAATAACATCTATGGCTACCTGCACGAGCGCTAGTGCACTTGACATGGATGATGAAAGTGAAATTGAATGGCAAACTATTCCATATGCCAAAAAAAAACATCCAAACTCAGCCGAGTTATTTATAAATAAAAAAGGAAGAACCAACAACTTCAGGCAGCAATAGATGCAACCCAAACCACCACCACTATATATCCCAAATGTAACTAATATAAAAGACATCACCCTACATTTTTCCAGTATAACTTCCCCAACCCAATACACATATAAGTCTCTTAGAGACGGACAAATAAGAGTTATGGTTAAAATCATTACATCGTATAGAACTTTAGTTTCAAATCTGAAACGTAAAAAAAAATAAGTTCTCATACTTTTCAGACAAAACAAAATAGAGCATACCGAACAGTTATTAAAAATTTACATTACTCAACCAACATAAATGATATGAAAAAATTTTTCGATACATTTTTGGATCAAAAGTAAGAAGTATTTCCAACATTTGCAGTAATTCAACAAAGCAACCTCTTTATATGCTCTTTGTTCACCTTGACCCGAAAGATAACAATAAGGAAGTCTATAACCTAACTAACATTAATAAAGCTATTATTGCATTCCACAATGTCATTGTTGACAATAGTCATACTAGGTCCTAATGCAATAAACTATTCAAATGCGTTGAATGTGGTGCAAATTATATCACAGCTGAAGAATGTACAAAAAGTAAGCCTATTCCAGCTAAATAAGCAAATTGTCTGGAATCATTAGCCTGCTTGTTACAGAAGATGTGCTGTGCATCAACAATTGAAAAGAAAACTACAAAGCAAAATTTCCACTTTTGAAATAGGCTGAAATCAAACAAGTTCCAATAATGAAGACATGCCTTAAACGAACGTGGTAAATAGCAACAATACCCAATACATGTCAAATGTAACATATTCAGAGGCTCTTAAAGGCAATTCCAACTCTATGAATGAAAATTCTATTTAGAAAAAAAAAAAAAAAATTGAAATACTAATAACCAAACAAATGGAGCTGACAAACACATTGTTAAATATGATGTCAGTTTTGTATACCAAATTATGTCACTAGATCTACGTTTAGCAATATGGACTGCTAACGGCCTCTCAAACAACTTACGAGATGTCGAAATTTTAATACTGACAAACAATATTGACATATTTTTAATATCCGAAACACACTTCACTAAGAAGTCATTTTTTCAAGACAAAAGACTACGACTTGATAAATGCTAACCAGCTTAATGAAAGAGCTCACAGAGGTTCATCAATTTTAATAAAATCTAGTATAAAGTACGAACTTGGTCAGCAAATCTATAATATTAATTTGCTAGGCGATTTCTTGTGACTGATGTTTTGTTCTACCGTTTTATCCCGATTTTGACCAAACGTATATTATTTGAAAGGTTTTTCTTTTTAGCCGTTTTGCAGATTTACAGATTTTAAAATGTTATCCTTTATTTTGAGTAAATTGCATTTAAAGTTGCTAATAACACATACATAGAATTATACAATGCTGTGTGCGTGTTTCTTAAATTTGTTAATGTGTTTGTAATAAAATTGAGTTTGTTTTTTATGTTGATTTGTGAATTGGCTATAATTGATTAGCATACCTTTAGGGTCTTTATTTAATGAAGAAATAAAATTTCCTAGAATTTGCACTGGAATTTCGAGGGCTGGAATCTGCTAGTACTAACTGAAACATTACAAGCTGCCTGTATAAAACTAAAGTGCAACAACCACATAGTAACTGTATGTGCAATTTATTATCCACCTCTCCCAACATAAAGTGTGAGGACTACCTAAACTTTTTTAAAAAACTTGGTCCAAGATTTATAGTGGGTGGCGATTTTAACGCCAAAACCGTTGGTGGGCATAACGACTCTTTAACTCTAAATGTACAGAGCTTCATAAGTGTCTCACTATAAAAAACATATTTATACTCCCAAGGGGTAAACCAACGTATTGGCCTACCGATAAAAATAAAATTCTAGATTTAATTGACTTTTTGATGTGTAAACATCTATGCGCGCAGGGGAGTAAATTTCTATTTCAAAATACAATCACAAAAAACAGCGCAATATATAAGATGTAAGGCAAAATCGATGTATGATTTTATAGGTGAAAAAATCATAATATGTAACCAATTTGAAAATGAAAAATAAAATATGAAAAATGCAAAATGAATAATAAAAAAAGAAAAATAAAGAATTTAAAAATAAAAAATTAAAAAAAAGCGAAAGACGAAAAATAAAAATGAAAAATGGAAAATAAAAAATAAAAAATTAAAAATGAAAAATTAAAAATGAAAAATAAAAAAGTTAAAAATGAAAATTAAAAAATTAAAAATAAAAAATGAAACATGGAAGACGAAAAATAAAAAATGAAACATGGAAGACGAAAAATAAAAAATTAAAAATGAAAAACGAAAAACAAAAAATGTAAAATTAAAAATGAAAAATAAGAAATGAAAAATGAAAAAAAAAATTTAAAAATGAAAAACGAAAGATAAAAAATTAAAATAAAAATTGAAAAATTAAAAATAAAAAACGAAAAACAAAAAATGAAAAATAAAAAATGAAAAATAAAAAATTAAAAATAAAAAATGAAAAATGAAAAATAAAAATTGAAAAATTAAAATAAAAAATAAAAAATGAAAAACGAAAAGCGAAAGATGAAATATGAAAAATGAAAAATGGAAAATAAAAAATTAAAAATTAGATATAAAGAAAAAAATTAAAATGAAAGACGAAAAGCAAAAGACGAAAAATAAAAAATTTAAAATGAAAAATAAAAAAATAAAAATAAAAAATAAAAAATTAAAAATTAAAAGACGAAAATGATAAATAAAAAATGAAAATAGGAAAATACATAATGAAAATTAAAAATGAAAATGAAAAATGAAAAATTAAAAATTAATGTTTTGTTAGTTTTATCGTCATTTTTCAGACATATTGCAATTACTACTGTAATTAATATGCAATTTTTTTAATTTTGTTTAAATGGTGCGTGGTGAAGAAGAAGAAAGCATATATTTCAAAAATTCATAACTGCACTGTATTCTTAATCGGACCGGTTTCTGGCATTTCAGCCTTCATCAGCGATTTTTTGAACATTGTGATAATTGTTATGTTTTAATTGAATAGATTGTTTCTATATGAAAATTTTTTCTACTAAGGGCGGCTGTGAGGTTTTGAACCATGAACCTCACATACACTCGTACTTGCACTTTTTGGTCAGCGCTTTAACACACTCACCTAAAGTCAGGCCTACGAGCAGTGTGGTTAGTTTTCAGTTTTCGTACCATACAGCTTTACTTTGTATTAATTTCAGAAGATACAACTCTGTCCAAACAAACAATCGTTATTTTTGAATTTTTGAATATTTTTTGCATTTATACTTCTAATTTCCACTATTCTCAGTTTTCGTAAGAGTTGTCATATGTGATGTACGAAAACTGAAAACTAACCACACTGCTCGTAGGCCTGACTTTAGGTGAGTGTGTTAAAGCGCTGACCAAAAAGTGCAAGTACGAGTGTATGTGAGGTTCACGGTTCAAAACCTCACGGCCGCCCTTAGTAGAAAAAATTTTCATATAGAAACAATCTATTCAATTAAAACATAACAATTATCACAATGTTCAAAAAATCGCTGATGAAGGCTGAAATGCCAGAAACCGGTCCGATTAAGAATACAGTGCAGTTATGAATTTTTGAAATATATGCTTTCTTCTTCTTCACCACGCACCATTTAAAAAAAATTAATAATTAAAAATGAAAAATGAAAAATGAAAGATGAAAAATAAAAAATTTTAACTGAATAATGAAAAATAAAAAATTAAAAAGAAAAAATGAAAAATAAAAAATTAAAAATTGAAAATGAAAAATAAAAAATTAAAAATTAAACATAAAAAATACAAAATAAAAAATAAAAAAATAAAAATAAAAAATAAAAAAGCAAAATAAAAAATGAAAAATGAAGAATGAAAAACGAAACATGAAAAATGGTAATGAAAAATAAAAAATAAAAAATTAAACGAAAAACGAAAAAAAAAATGAAAAATAATAAATAATAAATAAAAAATAAAAATTTAAAAATAAAAAATTTAAAATGAAAAATGAAAAAAATGAAGAATGACAAATGAAAAATAAAAAATAAAAAATAGAAATTGAAAAATAAAAAATTAAAAATGAATAATGAAAAATAAAAAACTAAAAAATGGAAAATGGAAAATTAAAAAAAAAAGAAAAATTAAAAATAAAAAATTAAAAATAGAAAATAGAAAAATAAATTATGAAAAATTAAAAGTAAAAATGAAAAATTAAAAATAGAAAATGAAAAATAAAAAATGAAAAATAAAAAATTAAAATAGAAAAATAAATTATGAAAAATTAAAAGAAAAAATAAAAATTGAAAATTAAAAACGAAATATTAAAAATGAAAAATTAAAAATAGAAAATGAAAAATAAAGAATGAATAATGAAAAATGAAAAATAAAAAATTAAAAATAAAAATAAAAAATGAAAGATGAAAAATAAAAAAATTAAAAATGAAAAATAAAAAATGAAAATAGAAAAGTAAATTATGAAAAATTAAAAGAAAAAATGAAAAATAGAAAATTAAAAACGAAATATTAAAAATGAAAAATTAAAAATAGAAAATGAAAAATAAAGAATGAATAATGAAAAATAAAAAATTAAAAATAAAAATAAAAAATGAAAGATGAAAAATAAAAAAATTAAAAATGAAAAATAAAAAATGAAAATAGAAAAATAAATTATGAAAAATTAAAATAAAAAATGAAAAATAGAAAATTAAAAACGAAATATTAAAAATGAAAAATTAAAAATAGAAAATGAAAAATAAAAAATGAATAATGAAAAATGAAAAATAAAAAATTAAAAATAGAAAATGAAAAAAAAAAGATAAATGAAAAATAAAAAATTAAAAATTAAAAACGAAAAATAAAAAATGAAAAATAAAAAATAAAAAATTATAATTAAAAACGAAGAATAAAAAATGGAAAATAAAAAATGAAAAATAAAAAATGAAAAATGAAAAATTAAAGACGAAAAACGGAAAATAAAAATTAAAAATAAAAAATGAAAATTGAAAAATGAAAAACAAAAATAAAAATGAAAAATAAAAAATGAAAAATGAAAAATAAAAAATGAAAAGTAAAAAATGAAAAAGAAAAAATAAAAAAGCAAAATAAAAAATGAAAAATGAAGAATGAAAAACGAAAAACGAAAAATGAAAAATGGAAAATGAAAAATAAAAAATTAAAAACGAAAAATAAAAAACTAAACGAAAAACGAAAAATAAAAAATGAAAAAAGAAATGAAAAATAGAAAATCAAAAATAAAATTAAAAAATAAAAAATTAAAAAAAAAAGAAAAATTAAAAATAAAAAATGAAAAATAGAAAATGAAAAAAGAAAAATGAAAAATGAAAAATGAAAAATGAGAAATAAAAAATAAAAAAATAAAAAGGAAAAATTAAAAATTAAAAGAAGAAAAACTAAAACTGAAAATGAAAAATAATAAATGAAAAATCAAAAATGAAAAACGAAAAATGAAAAACAAAAAATTAAAAATTAAAAATGAAAAATTAAATTTGAAAAACGAAAAATGGAAAATGAAAAATTAAAAATTAACCAGTTGAAATTAAAAATAATAATTATTTTTATATTAGCAGAGCCCCTGCAGTTGATTAATATAAGTGATACATAGATGACGCTTTTTGTTTGATTTTAAGAAAGTGCCACAAAAAATCTGTAATTACTAGCGCGCGTATTCATAATCAAATTCTAGCAGTTGGCTAACTTTTTTTCATACAAATTTTGAAATTTGATTATGAATACGGGCGTAGATGTTTACACATCTCCCCTGTGATTGGACTCACATGTTTTTTTTTTATATTTGTAGGAATATCCATTAATCAACTTGGTATTATGGAAAATTTCGATCTAAGTTCAGAACACCACTCACCAGTTATAGTATCACACAATATTTCCACTAGTCTTACATGTAAGAACCAAAAACTCATAGCAAACAAAACTGATATGGAGTATTTTGCTTATTGCTTAGACAAAAATCTAAACTTAGGTTTGCCTATAGAATTAGATAACGGCAATCATCATGAAACTGCTTTTATGTCAAATCCAAAATGCAATTTGGCAGATTCAGAAAATATAGTTTATTTGAACTAAAAACTTAACAGCTAAGGTCACTAACCCATGAAAAAAAAATTCTTAGAATTCATTGAGCCAACTTAAAAAATAAGTCTATGGAAGAATTCTTCGATAATATAAATACAGATAATGACAATGGCCCCAATTTGTGGAAAGCAACAAAGTTTTTGAAACGACCAACGAAACGAAATCCCCCCTTTCAGAGATGATAGTGGTACATGGTGTCGATCTGACGCAAGTATGGCAGAAGCATTTGCGAAACATTTTTTTAAAACTTTTGAAATCCTCCCATTCAATAAACTCTGCCTAGAATGCCTAGAAGCTCCCTGCCAAATGAGCTTGCCATTTGATATAGCGCAATTTTATTTCCCAACCAATAGTAGTTGTTTTATCTAGTTTACTAGGTTGTTCGATTTATTCGAAATTTTTAGCATGGAAGACTTGCACATTTGGTTATTATATTTTAAGCGTAAGATCCAAAAATTCAATAGCACTTACAAAATATTTGAATTTTTTGAATAAATTGTCTTTTATTAGTTTGGGGTCATATGGGACTCCAAGTCCTAAAGGGATAATGGGGTCAAATAATTTTTTTCTGAAACCCTAGACAACTTAGAAAGATTATATTTACTGAATATATCACAAAAAACTAATTTTTCTCGAAATCCGCAAAAAAAATTCTTTGTAAAAAAATTCTGGCAGACGAATTTACTTAAAAATTCACACAGTTAATCTCTAACATATATTTAGCAAAAATTTGAAGTGCTAGATCTTTTTTTTTTAATTTTGTTTAAGAAAATTTTTTAAAACTTAAAAAAGGAGTTTTCAAAATTTTATCAAAAAATTTTCCACTTTTGGTCTCATTTCGCAATAGGTAAAAACGTGTTAAGATAATAATACTTCATGTCTGTGTGCTTCTAGATATAGTGACCAAAAAGAAATGGCTTTAATTAATTTGTTAAAGTTGATAAAAGTGCCATCAAATTTCATGACCTAGTTTTTATTTATTTTTTTTTGGCACAAAAGTGTTCTGGGGCATTTGCTATTTCTTGGCGAGTTTTATATTCTGTTTTGTAGTTATGTAGCTTTTTAAAAGAGACAATTTAGTGCTGAAATCGCTTCATATAACAACTTGTGGAAAAATCAAACTATATAACGAAATTTTCGTAAAATCTGAAAAAAGTCATATTTTCCCCATATAAACACATTTGAAATTTTCGGTCGCGTTGAGCCAGCTCTAAATTTTTTTTGATTGACCCAAACCTTCGGTTTTTGCTATTCACATATTTCTAGGGAGTGAGACTTTAAAGTCGAACACTTATTACCCTCCATATAATGAATGGCCACCCTAATGTACATACACTTTGGTCCAAAAGTATCTGCCATTCCTTCTCCTTCAATTACAATGGCCCATGTCTCCTTTATTTTTCGCTGAAAACTTTTCAAATTTAAAACAAATTTTACTTACACTACACTCGAATAATCAATGTGACAACCTTTATTACCTATAATGTCACGACATAGTCTTGACAGCCTTTGAATAAATTTTTCAAAGTTTCTGGAGTGATCTGTTTTCATGCTTCCTGCAGTTTACTGCACAGGTCTTCCTTAGATGTAGGACGGATAGTTCGAACCATCCTGTACAATTCATCCCACAGTAACTCCTTAAAAAATAATATTTCAAATTGGCACATTTTTGCATTTTCTTAGATGCAGTCGAAAACGTGTTGTATATTTTGTCGCGTTCCTTATCTCATGTTTATTGCTAATATATTGGAAATAAGAAATCAGCAACACCTACCTTTTGTACTAACCATAGTAGTAGTAAAATGCTGTCAAAAAATTAAAGCACGAAAACAAATATTTTCAAGATTTTTTTAATTTTTTTCACATCACTACGAATGTCGCGTTTGTGACCATGGAAATGCTTATATGTATTAAGATTGTTCAAAAACATGTAAAAAAAATTCAACAACATTGAAATTTTATTTCTTTTTTTCAAAATTATCCTATATTTATACAATCCAAAATAATAAAAATAAATTGGATCATTTGGAACCCAAAGAAGACTAATGGGTTAATATTAACTGAAATTGCTGCCACAAAAATAAGGCACAGATAATAATACGCAAAATATACGGAAGTTCGAATTATTTTTCCTTGGATTTTCTAATATTTGACCAGGATGGGGAATTGTTTGAATTCCACTAGAAAGTTTTTTGTAAAGCCAATAAAAGACCAACAAACAAAATTTTACAAAAAATCCAGAAAAATTTTAAAACGATATCAATGACAAGCCTGATTAAATCAACAATAACAAAAAAAGGATGGCAATTTTAATGGCCGTAATATTTGATAGACGCAAACACAAAAAAAAAACAAGAGAAGACATAAGGAAATTTTTAGGTTTATTAAACATCAAATACACTTGAGATTGCAACACAAGCCATAAAATACTTTAAATAAAAATTTTATTATTACATATAAAATGGGAATAACAACTTCAAATTTCGTGGCTCTTCAAGCACAAAATAAATAAATCACAAAACACACACACACTTAAACATTGTTTATGTTTTCCAAATATACCTATTTTACAATTTTTTTTTTTTGGAATTTTTATTTTTGTTATATTTTTTTCAGTTATTTTCTGAAATATTTCTTTGATTTTTAAAACCGTTACTTTTTGCCTTTAAGATTTTTGAAATTCTGATCAACCGTGCGCGTTTTTCATATTTAACGATTGCAACGCTTCGGTATTTAACTAACGACTGATAATTTAAAACGAGTTTTTTATAATAGTTACTTTCAATTTTTCCTTACGAAAACTGTTATACTTTATAATAACAATAACACAAAGATTCCTTTGAAAAAAAGGACAACAAAAATCAGCTGTTTCCAAAAGCCGGTAAACCACTTAAAGCTTAAGAGAGTAAGATATGACAAGAGCATCAAAATATGGCAATATTTTTATAAACTTTACTCTTTGGCTGCTGCATAAAAGTTGTGGATCATATGTTAACACTTACAAAAGTTATTTGGTAATAAAGCTTTTTGGTAATGTTATTATAGCTAACAGAGAGTCCTTTAAAGCTTTATGCTTTTAAATTAACATTACACATGTTAAAAAACATTATTTTAATTTTCAATGTTAAATTGTGTTTTCAAAGGACTTTGAAAACTTGGCGCTTTATTATTAAGAACTGGTATGCCCTGTCGTGCTTCGCTATGACCTACAGAGACTAATTGTCTTGTATGTATGCTTTCATAGTCAATTTTTCCTACGAAGTTTGTATGGTCAAACTTAAACATTTTATTTTACTTATTTAATATTTTTTTACATCAATGCATATTTTTTCATTCGGTGCAAAAATTATCAGATTTTTCGGCATTTCAATCAGAAAAACATGGAATTTCCAAATAACATCCGGTACTCTTGACGATTGGCCTTAAATTTAGAATATCATTTGTTAATTTTGATGTGATGTGATCATTTGATCTATACGCGTAGGGGCATAAATTTCTATTTCACAATACAATCACAAAAACAGCGTAACATGTTAGCCGTAACACAACATCGGTGTGACTTATGATTGTGTTGGTGAAAAAATTATGATATGTAATAACCTGGTTGAAAATGAAAACTAAAAAATAAAAAATTAAAAATAAAATATTAAAAATGAAAAATTATAAATAAAAATGAAAAATGAAAAACAAAATATGAAAAATGAAAAACGAGAAATGAAAATTGAAAAATTAAAAATGAAAACCGAAAAGTAAAAATAAAAAATGAAAAATCAAAATGAAAAATGAAAAACGAGAAATGAAAAATTAAAAACGAGAAATGAAAAATGAGAAATAAAAAAATAAAACCGAAAAATAAAAAATGAAAAATGTAAAATAAAAAATTAAAAATAAAAAATAAAAAATAAAAAATAAAAAATAAAAAATAAAAAATAAAAAATAAAAATAAAAAATAAAAAATAAAAAATTAAAAATGAAATATGTAAAAAAAAAAATATACAAAAAAAATTAAAAAAAAAAATTAAAAATGAAAAATAAAAAATGAAAAATGAAAAATAAAAAATAAAAAATGAAAAATAAAAATAAAAAATTTAAAATGAAAAATGTAAAGTAAAAATTGAAAAATTAAAAATGAAAAATAAAAAATGAAAAATGAAAAATAAAAAATTAAAAATGAAAAACGAAAAATTAAAAATGAAAAATGAAAATAAAAAATAAAAATTAAAAATTAAAAATTAAAAATTAAAAATTAAAAATTAAAAATTAAAAATTAAAAATTAAAAATTAAAAATTAAAAATTAAAAGTTAAAAATTAAAAATTAAAAATTAAAAATTAAAAATTAAAATTTAAAAATTAAAAATTAAAAATTAAAAATTAAAAATTAAAAATTAAAAATTAAAAATTAAAAATTAAAAATTAAAAATTAAAAATTAAAAATTAAAAATTAAAAATTAAAAATTAAAAATTAAAAATTAAAAATTAAAAATTAAAAATTAAAAATTAAAAATTAAAAATTAAAAATTAAAAATTAAAAATTAAAAATTAAAAATTAAAAATTAAAAATTAAAAATTAAAAATTAAAAATTAAAAATTAAAAATTAAAAATTAAAAATTAAAAATTAAAAATTAAAAATTAAAAATTAAAAATTAAAAATTAAAAATTAAAAATTAAAAATTAAAAATTAAAAATTAAACATTAAAAATTAAAAATGAAAAATTAAAAATAAAAAATGCAAAATGAAAAATAAAAAATTAAAAATAAAAAAATGAAGAATGCAAAATTAAAAATGAAAAATAATAAAAAATGAAAAATAAAAAATGAAAAATTAAAAATTAAAAATTAAAAATTAAAAATTACAAATTACAAATTACAAATTACAAATTACAAATTACAAATTACAAATTACAAATTACAAATTACAAATTACAAATTACAAATTACAAATTACAAATTACAAATTACAAATTACAAATTACAAATTACAAATTACAAATTACAAATTACAAATTACAAATTACAAATTACAAATTACAAATTACAAATTACAAATTACAAATTACAAATTACAAATTACAAATTACAAATTACAAATTACAAATTACAAATTACAAATTACAAATTACAAATTACAAATTACAAATTACAAATTACAAATTACAAATTACAAATTACAAATTACAAATTACAAATTACAAATTACAAATTACAAATTACAAATTACAAATTACAAATTACAAATTACAAATTACAAATTACAAATTACAAATTAAAAATTAAAAATGAAAAATAAAAAATGAAAAATGAAAAATAAAAAATTAAAAATGAAAAACGAAAAATTAAAAATGAAAAATGAAAATAAAAATTAAAAATGAAAAATGAAAAATTAAAAATAAAAAATGCAAAATGAAAAATAAAAAATGAAAAATAAAAAAATAAAGAATGAAAAATGAAAAATGCAAAATTAAAAATGAAAAATAAAAAATAATAATAAAGAAATGAAAAATTAAAAATAAAAATTAAAAATGAAAAATAAAAAATCAAAAATGAAAAATAAAAAATTAAAAACAAAAAATGAGAAATAAAAAACGAAAAATTAAAAATTAACCGGTTGAAATAATAAATAATAAAAAATATTTTTATATAAGCAGAGCCTCTGCAGTTGATTGCTATAAGTGATACATAGATGACGCTTTCTGTTTGATTTTAAACAAGCAAGAAAATTATAGTCGGTCGAGACCGACTATATGATACCCTATACCATGCGTTTAGAGACCCTATCTCTTAGGCCCAACTAACTGGATATAGAAAATAAGCATAAACCAAATTTGAGTGGGATTTTAATTAATTTTTTTGGCTGCAGATATGAAAAATATCGGATGCTATATATATATGGGGACTAGGCCCAAAAATGGAACGATCCTGACTATGTTTGGTAAAGTCTCTTGTATTTTGCAAAAATATATACAAACAAAATTTGAGAAGAATCAGTGCAATATTTTTGTTTTTTGATAGATTTAAGTGAAGATCGGGAAGCAGCTCTATATGGGGCCTATGACTAAGAGTTATCCAATAGGGATCATTTTTGAACTACTGATTAATGGATGTAATATATACAGGCAAACCCAATTTGAGTAAGATTTGTATGATAATTTGGATCTTATGGCAATATATGTTGATTTCATAGGGGTCATTTGTATGGGTTTGAACATGGACCGATTCTCACCAATTTCAATAGCGTTCATCCCATGGCCGATAAAAGATCAAATGCCAAATTTCATCAAAATATATTCATATTTGCGACCTGCAGTTTGATTACAAGCTTTACATGGACACACGGACGGACGGACGGACGGACGGACGGACGGACGGACATCGTTAAATCGAATCAGATAGTGATTCTGATTCGATCGGTATAATTAAAGATGGGTGTAGGTCAAATATTTTTGGTTTGGTTGCCAAAAAAAATGTTTAATTAATAGATGTTTAATCATCTCCCCTGTGATCGGACTCACATGATTTTTTTACACGATTTTAGATTTTGCCGATTTTAAATTGTGAAGATTTTTATTTTTGGTGATCAATAACACCCAAATTTTCCACGACTAATTACATTGTTTATTCAGTAGGGTGAACTGTTTGAAAAATTGTGTAAAATTTCATTAATTAAAAAAAGTTCCCGTTACAAAAAATGATACTGCTTCTAAAGTTTGCGACAAAAAGTGGATTGCATAGAGTTTCGTGATTTGATTAAACATTGATTTTTGGTGGGAAAAAACACTGTCCAAGCCAAAGAATGGATTGATAAATATTATGGTGAATCTTTGGTTAAAATTTGCTATTCCGAATTTAAACGTGGTCGTAGGAGCACAAATCATGTTCGTCCCGGTCGTACAAATGAGGCAATTGCCGAATAAAACGTGCATCAGGTGGTATTGGATGATCGAAAAATTAAAATGAATGAGACTGCTGGCATCATAAAGATATCAACAGAGGAGTTCGGCATATATGTAGTAGTAGTAGTAGTAGTAGTAGTAGTAACTGTTTATTGCAAAATGTGTTTGTTTTGTTTTTACTAAATAACATTACAAAAAATAAATATTTTAAAGAATCTACGGCTGGGACTATGTCGTTAGCCGGTAAAAAGAGATTTTTTAAATATATATATTAAAAATTAATTATTGTATTCAAATATTAGCGTTTTACGATAAGATAAAGCATTGATTACAACCGCCAGTTTTTTTCACCATTTAAAATTCTAACTAATTTTTTCTCTGATATTGTTATTTTTCGAAACCAATACTGTCGAAAGTTGTTTAAAACGGGACATTTACCAATGAAGTGTTGTATATTTTCAATTTCTTTCCTATTACATAGTGGGCAGCGTTTTTCGATTCTTCTTGAATAGCGAGATCCATTGAGTTCGATTAGGTCACAGCGTGCCTTGAATATCCACATGGTATTAGCCTGATTCTTGTTCTGATGGAAATATAGATGTGTCACTGATGGGTCCCATTTACTATAAAACGATTTTGTTTGTTGTAGTCCGTTATTCGAGTTTGGTTATTTTTGCTTTTTATAGATTCTATCAATATATTATTTTATGTATATTATGTTCCTCACTCAAATCATTTAAATGTTTCACCCATGAAATATTGTTGGCCAAAGCTAGTAAACTGAGCTTATGAGGTAGTCTAGAATCAGTGAATTCAAAAAGTAAACATTTAGTATAACACAAATGGAGGCTTAATGTGTAGAGCAAGGCATCATCCATTCCAGACTCAAGCATAAGAGCATAATTTAGTGTAAATTTGGGAAGCTTAAGAATAAGTTTAATAAAGTATTTTTGCAGGCTATCGACTTCTTCAAAGTAAGAATGGCCGCATACTTGTACGACTGTATGGACCGACATACGCCATTAAAAAGGTGTGTTTTCGATCGAAAAGAAATATCATTTTGATGAGGAAGCTACTCCATATTGATTATATACAATTTTTTGCCGAATTATTTCTTTTTTCTACATGTTTTGTAAATACACATTTTGGGGTTAGTATCATGCCGTGGTAACAATATTCTGTGACATTTTTTATTTTTGTTCTTCTGTAAGTCCATTCTTCATTTTTGGTTTCTGAAAACCATAACCTTAGATTTAATAGATTTACTTTGAAGTTGCAATAGCTACAGTATTTCTCTAAATTGTTAAGCGTACAACAACAATCTTATATTCATATTACCAACAAGTGGATTACTTGTTCTTCATTTAGGTCATTTATATGTAATGAAAACAACAATGGTGATAGCAAGCAGTCTTGTTTGACCCCTGATACGGTTTTAAATCTTTTTGACAACTCTCTTCCGTTCCAGACAGTAGAGTATGTGTTTCTATATAAATTTTCCAGGAAGATTACCATTTTTGTAGACACCCCTATTGGACGAAGTTTAAACATCAAAGATTTTCTAACGAACTTATCAAACGCTGCTTTGAAATCCACAAAAAATGCGTAAACTTTTCTCTTTTCTTTAAATTTTAGGTGTACAATTGTTGTTAAGTTATATATGTTGTCTATTGTGAAACATTTGATATACAGATAGCAGTTTGTGTTGATCTACCCAGTTATATAGTCTTTCTGATATGACACCCATCAATATTTTGGCTATACAATTCATAAAGGATATGTCTCTGTGATTACTCGGTTCACTTATATCACCTTTTTTAAAGATTGGAAATATTACGCTGGTCACGAATGATACATCCGATTACATATTATTGTAAATCATATTGGAAGCCTTCTCAAGTTCACTAATTAGCTCATTCGGCGCATTTTTGAAAAATTCGTAAGGAATTCTATCTTCCCCTGAAGCTTTATTTGTCTTGGCCTTTGTAAGTGCCTGGTATATTTCTGTGGTAGTTATATTATGATCTAAATATATATCTGTTTGATACAGGGCTGCATAATGTGTACCACTCGATATTTGCTGTGGAATCAGTAGTGTCCTAAAGTATGACATAAACTCTGATGAGAATTGAGAATTTTGGTTTCTAATCTCGTTTGCTGGTTTCCACAAAGATTTACAATCATTTACTTGGTTTAGTTATCTCTACCTCTTTATAATACTCATCTTTTCTTATTTTGCATAATGCTTTATACTTTACATCTGCCTTTAAGTACTTGCTTTTGGCTTCAGGGTTCATATTTTGTTTGTAATTTTTCAATAAATCAAAGGATATTTTTCTGGCGTTATAGCATTTCCACTCAAACCACATATTTTGGGCAGTAAAAACTTGATATATATCATTCGGACTTGTAGATTTGCGAATCATATTTAATATATCTTCAAGTTCAAGCAAGTTTTTTTGCTCCTTAGTCTTCTTAAGTTGGTCAGCATATTTTTGGTATAATTTTCTTTGAGATGCTCCTTCCACTGCAATTTTGGTAAAAGTATATTTCTATTTCTTTTAGTGTACTTTAACTTTAGTCACTTTAGTCGCTTTAGTCATACTGGAATATGGTCAGACCAAATTTGATCATTCACTTTGAAGTACTCGACTTTCCCAATAAGTTCTTGTGAGACTGCACAAAGGTCATTTACCGACTCACCAACTCCACTTATAGAAGTGAAATTTCCGACCTCATCACCTCTGGTTACTCAATTTAGAACTACCAACCCATAATCTCCACAGATCTCTCACAACTTCTTACCTTTGGCATTTACCACAGAATCTTTAGATTTTCTGAATCCCGAATATGCATGAAAAGAACTAAAACATCTCTCATCTATTTCTTGCTTTCCAATTCGAGCATTGAAATCTCCAATAATTATAGAATTTCTAGGACTTTCGTCAATAAAAAATTTCTCGACCACTTCAAAATCAGAATCCCACTCTGACCCTCTAATATATAATGAAAATATTAGAATATCCGACCTATTTATTATAACCTTTATTGTATCCATTCCGCTTTAATGTGTGCAGAAGCAGGTTACCTGTGAGTTAAGCATATATTACACGATCATTTGCGTTCTAACAAGTAAGAAATTAGAGTCGGTATAGACCGACTATACGATACCCTATACATGGTTTAGAAAACCTATCTCTTCGGTCCAACTAATTCGATATAGAAAATAAGAACAAACCAAATTTGAGTAGCATTGTTATTAATTTTTTTGGCTGCAGATATAAAAAAGTTCATATCGGATGCTATATTTATATGGGGACTTGGTCGAAATATGGATCGACCCTGACCATATTTGGTAAAGTCACTTATATTTTGAAAAAATATATACAAACCAAATTTGAGAAAAATCTGTGCAATGTTTTTGTTTTTTGATAGATTTAAGTGAAGATCGGGAAGCAGCTCTATATGGGGCCTGTGTCTAAAAATTGTCCTATATGGTTTATTTTTGGACTACTGATTAATGGACATAATAAACAGATAAAAACTCAATTTGACTGAGATCTACTATATATGATAATTTGGATCTTATGGCAATAATTCATGTCGATTTCATAGAGGTCATTTGTATGGGGACTAGGTCTGAAAATGGACCGAATTTCACCAATTTTAATAGCGTTCATCCCATGGCCGGTAGAAGATTATATACCAAATTTCATCAAAATATGTTCATATTTGCGACCTGTAGTTTTATTACAAGATTTAAGTGGACACACAGGCGGACATCGCTAAATCGACTCAGAAAGTGATTCTGAGTCGATCGGTATAATTAACAAGTAAGAAAATTATAGTCGGTCCAGACCGACTATACGATGCCCTATGCCATGCGTTTAGAAACCCTATCTCTTAGGCTCAACTAACTGGACATAGAAAATAAGCAAAACCAAATTTGAGTGGGATTTTTATTAATTTTTTTGGCTGCAGATATGAAAAAGTTCATATCGGATGCTATATCTATATGGGGACTAGGTCCAAAAATGGACCGATCCTGATCTTGTTTGGTAAAGTCTCTTGTATTTTGCAAAAATATATACAAACAAAATTTGAGAAGAATCAGTGCAATATTTTTGTTTTTTTAGATTTATATGGGGCCAAAGGGATCATTTTTGGACTACTCATTAATGGATGTAATGAACGCATATAAACCCAATTTGAGTAAGATCTATATGACAATTTGGATCTTATGACAATTTATGTCGATTTCATAGCGGTAATTTGTATGGGGGCTAGGTCTGAACATGGACCGATTCTCACCAATTTCAATAGCGTTCATCCCATGCCCGATAAAAGCTTATATACCAAATTTGATCAAAATATATTCATAGTTGCGACCTGCAGTTTGATTACAAGGTTTACATGGACACACAGACGGACGGACGGACGGACGGACAGACGGACGGACGGACATTGTTAAATCAACTCAGAAAGTGATTCTGATTCGATCGGTATAATTAAAGATGGGTCTAGGTCGAATATTTTTGGTTGTTACAAACAGCAGCACAAAGTCATTATACCCAAACCACATAGTGGTATAGGGTATAAAGATGGGTCTAAGTCAAATATTTTTGGCAGTTACAAACAGCAGCACAAAGTCATTATACCCAAACCACATAGTTGTATAGGGTATAAAAAGTTTTCTGCTTGATGGCTGCCGCCATTATTAACAACTGAAGAAAAACTGTAACGTGTTCATGATTCAAAGTACGTTTTGGAGGTGTAAATTCAACTGAATTTTTGTAAATTCAACTGAATTTCTACGTCTATCTATAATAGTGACGTGGATTCATTCTTCTACACAATAGACAGTCTGCGAAGTGGTTACAAGTGTCCGAAAGCCGACCAAAGCGGCCAAAAACTCAGCAATCGGCTGGAAAGGTAATGGCGAGTGTTTTCTTGGTTGCACGAGGTATAATATTTATTGATTACTTGGAGAAGGTAAAAATAATAACTGCCAAGTGCTATTTTGAGTTATGGGACAGCTTGGATGAAGAAATTGAGACAAAAACGACCCCACATAAAAAAGAAAAAAAATTTTTACCATCATGACAAGGCATCGGCGTATTCATCTACTTTGAATTCAGAAAAATTTAAGTCTTTACACTACGAATGGCTTCCCCATCCTCCTTACTCTCCAGATCTGGCCCTCTGCAGTTATTGTTTGTTTCCAAGCTTGAAAATATGGCTCCAGGGAAAGAGATTTTCCACAAATGAAGATGTCGTATCAAAGACGGAAGCCTATTTTTAAGAGTTTGACAAATCGTATTTTTTCATGGGTATCAAGATGCAAAAGGATCGTTGGAGGAAGTGCATTTCACTTAGCGGATATTACGTTGAAGATTAAAACTGATTTCAAAAGCAAAAAACTGGTTTTTCGGTGTTAGGCCACGTAATTTTCACTCCATGTTTTCTGTTATACAATATTTTTTGTTTTTCCATTCGTTTCAAAAATTATTTTATTTTTCGGCACTCCTATGCTGGAGCAAGTTACATATAAAAGCATGGATTTTCCAAATTAAATCCGGCAACACCTAACGAATGGCCTTGCATTTACAATCTCATTTTCCAATTTTTGATTTTAGCGAATTTTATTTTATCGATTTTTGATTTTGGCGATTTTCGATTTTGGCGATTCCATTCATATTTTCTACTACTACTCACATTGGTAATTAATGTACTTGTCAAAAGTTCCAAGACTGTCTCTTTCATAGTACTTCAATTTTTTTTTTCGTATGGTAGGTGTCACGCCCGTTAATCCTATTCCATCCATATTTTATTTGACTACTCAAATATTTTTGTAAATAAATATGTATGTATTTTGTAAAGCCAAAGTATAACTAACAATTGCTTAGCATAATTATACTTGTATTGTAATTATAAAATTTTTGTGGTCACAAGCATTAACCGCCTAAGTCGAAAATCATGCTTTGGAGAAAAATAAATTTTTTCGTAAATGTAATGGAGCTTCATTACGACTTAGGTCAGCATATTTTTATTAGTACCTTTTAAAAAAACAGTGTTAGTGAAATGGGGATTTCACGTAAATACAAAGCTTTTTTAGTAAAATATGATGGCATACATAACTCAAATCGTTCTTAAGTCGACTTAGGCGGTTATCGCTTGTGACCACAGATTTATTCTTGTTGTACAGGCAAGCAAATAAATAAATACACAAAATAAATAAATATCTGATGGACACGTACAAAGTGTCAAAAAGCTTTGCATTTTATAGTACTCCAGTTCTATGATATTATATATTTACTTTGTATGGGCCGTGCTACGCCCACAGCTACAATCACGCTCATTTTTTGTTCAACTAAGCACATGAATAACTTATGGTCTCACGCAAAGTCCCAAGGCTCCCACTATTAAAGTACTCCATATTGTCACCTTAAAGGCAAAACAACGTAACATCAAAAATATTAAAATTGAGTTTTTTTTTATAATGATTACGGTGCATTTGGTCGCAATAAATGTTTCTACAAAATTATAGAAATCTAAGTTCATAAAAGTCGATTTTATTAAAAAAAAATTCAAAACAACGTAACATCACATACAATCTATAAATATATATAAAATAGGTGCGTGAATGATTCATCATCGTCCAGCCTAAACCCTTCGACTCAGAAACTTGGAACTTGGATTGTCGATTCCCCTATCGAATTTTTTAAGGGGATAAAAAGGCCAGAAACGGGGAAAATGGTAACAAATGAATCTAGGAATATGAAATTTGATGTCTAGATTCCATCCGGGAAACAAACATTCAGCCAGTTAAGGGCAAAACGGCCATAAAGTGTAAAATTTTTTCCTTTTTGCCTCCTCTTAACATATCTCTCTATAAAGATGAATTTTGGTATGCAGACTCCACCGAATACGTGGGTATTAGCCAAAAATGAATTTATTGATAATTCTAACGTCTAGGAGAAGAAAAAGGGTCAGAAGAGAAAAATTTAACATTTGGTATCTTCTTAGCAAATGAATATAGGAATATGATATATAGTATATGGATTCCACTAGAGACAAAAATACGAGATGAGAGGAAAACCTTTGGATATTCGGAAGCTAAAGGAGGTAAAAAGGTCCCGTAAATAAAAAACGGTAACTTTTTGTACCTCCTATAAAAAGTAATTTAGGAATTACAATACAATTTATTTAATGCGAGCCTTTAGGGGGTAAAAACGGCAAAAAAAAATGGGAAAACTGGTAAATTTTCCTTTGAAAGTACATATTCCTAAAAAATCAAGTAAGAAACTATAGTCCTACTGGACCGATACACATGGTCTACATGCGTTTAGAGAATTGGTTTTAGGTTCAACTGTGGGTTAAGAAAAAAAAAAACATAAACTATATCTGAGTGGAATCTATAATATTTATAGGCTAGGTGATTTCTTGTGACCGATGTTTTGTTCTACCGTTTTATCTTGATTTTGACCAAACGTATACTATTTGAAAGGTATTTCTTTTTAGCTGTTCACCAGATTTACCGATTTTAAATTTTTTTCCTTTACTTTGAGTAAATTGTTTAAAGTTGCTACTAACACACAAATAATATTATACATATGCTATGTGTTTGTTTATTAAATTTGTTAATGTGTTTGTTAATGAGTTTGTTATCTTCATTCACAATAATAACATAAGGCAACAAAAACCAAAAATTTTATGCCGAACAAAAATCACTATACAATTTTGATGTATTGTGGTTCCAGTAGTACAAATATGGTCCAAATTTCAAATTCTATGGGGAAGTTTCTTTTTACAAATTTTTAAGCAAAATTAAAATTTTTTTAGGCGTTTCTCCACATAACTAATGATAATTTTAAAAGGGTTAGTCCGATAATATTAAAATAAATTTTGAAAAATTCAGACTTACATAACCTTTAATCCGTCTGTATACTTAGTTTCAATCGGCTCAGTAGTTTCGGAGTTATAATGAAAAATTTAAGCAAAAAATATATTTTTTACGTGAAAATATCAAATTTTTTGTTTTAAAAAATCGTAATAAATCGAAAACTGCAAAAATCGTACAGATTTATTGCGAAGAGTTTTTAAATTCATTCAATATCAAAATATTATTTAGTCATTATTATGTAACCAAAGAAATAATGACAGTGCTTGTAAAATGCGACACCTTCAATTAATTGTGAATAAAATTTTTTTTTGTGAAAATCAGCGAATTCACTTAATTGTGAATAAATTCGAAAAAAACCAATCGATTTTCACAATCGATATCTCATTTTGTTCCTATTACACGTGGTTTTGCGAAAAAGCAATAAATCAGAACAATTTTTGCAGTTTTCGATTTATTATGATTTTTTTAAAACAAAAAAATTTGATATTTTAACGTAAAAAATATATTTTTTGCTTTAATTATTTATTATAACTCCGAAACTACTGAGCCGATTTAAACTAAATATATAGACGGATTAAAGGCTATGTAAGTCTGAATTTTCTTAAATTTATTTAAATATTATCAGACTAACCCTTTTGAAGTTATCATTAGTTATGTGGAGAAACGTCTAAAAAAATTTTAATTTTACTTAAAAATTTTTAAAAAAAAGACTTCATAGCATTTAAAATTTTGACCATTTTTGTACTTAGCTAGCCATGGTGCTTCAAATCTATACAGTGGTTTTTGTTCGGCATTTTTGCTGTTGACCTGTGTAATAAACCAAAAAAGTGTTGGTTTGTGAGTTGGCTAAGTCGAAAAATAAAGTTGCCTAGAAATTGCACTTGAATTTTGAGCGCTGGAATCTACTAGTTTTTATTAATGTTTTTGCCTGCAGATCTTAAAAACTTCATATCGGATGGCAACTAGGTCGAAAAGTGGACCATTCCTGGACTATTCCTTCTTATTTGCAAAAACATATACGATCTGAATTTGATAAAAACTGCGCAATAATTGTGTTTTTGATAGGTTTAAGTGAAGATCGGGAAACACCTTTATAAGGGGGCCTATGATTACAAATTGTCTTATATGGTTTATTTTTTGACTACTGATTAACGGCTGTAATAAACACACGCACAAAGCCCATTCGACTGAGATCGATACGTTAATTTGGATAATATGGAACTAAGTATGAATATGAACCGATTTTCACCAGTTTAATGGCATTCATCTTATGGCCGATAGAAACAGATACACAAAATTAATCATATTTGCGACCTATAGCTTCTCAAGGTTTACATGGTTTTCACACAGACGGACGGACACACGGACAGATGGATCTTACGAAAAAGTTTGACAACTTATTGTTAGTTTTATCGTAAAATTGTGTTCAACGTTGAGTCGAGTTTTTGGCTTATCAGGTTTCTTAATAAACAGAATTGCCATATACGGTGTAAGAAAAATCCACGGCAGACCCTACAGACTCCATTACATCAAGAAAAATGTACCGTTTGGTGGAGTTTACACGCTGATGGCACCATCGGACCTTATTTCTTCAGAAATGGATACTGAACTCGCGTTACGGTCAATGGAGATCGTTAGCGCACCATGACCAACGATTTTATTTGAAAATATTAGTTTGATGGATTCGGATGAGATGTGCTTTCAACAGGATGGCGCTACGTACTATAAGGCGACCGCCAACATCGGCTTATTGCAATCAAAATTTGGCCAAATTTGATTTCGAGAAATGAAGCTGTCATTTGGCCTCCGAGGTTATGTGATTTTTTAATTTTGGAATGATGTCAAGTGTTTGGAAAAATTTCATTTATAAGTTTTAGAAAAAAGTTACACTGAATTGAATTTTCTAGCTAAATAAAAAAACTAGCAGATTTAAGCCCTCGAAATTCGAGTGAAAATTGTAGAAAATTTTATTTTTTTTATTTAATAAAGACCCTAAAGATAATCAATTTTAGCCAATTCACAATTCAACAACATATGTATTTGTTTATGTCCAAGATTATTTTTCAATTCAACACAATTAGAATTGTGAATGAAGAAAATAAACTCATGTATAACTTTGTATGCGTGTTAGCAGCAACCTAAAATGCATTTTACTCAAAAAAAAAAATGTTTTTTTTTTAAATTTAAAAATCTGTTAATCTGGTGAAGAACTAAAAAGAAATACCTTTCGAATAATATACGTTTGGTAAAAATCGAGGTAAAACTGTTTAACAAAACATCGGTCACAGGAAAAGACTTTTTTTTTTTTTTTAATTTATTTATTAGGTCAATGGAATAAATCCTTACAGACCTGTATAAATGATATAATTACATATGTACATATATTGAAACAATTAAATGATTTAAAAATAAAAACAAATAGTTAGGAATTTAAGAAAATAATGATATTATGCTTAATTACATCAGTGTTCAACGAAAAATCAATTAATTGATAAAGATTATTATAAGCGCAACAAATTCTTCTAAAAGGATCAGCTAGAGCATAGTTGGTTTGAAAAGATTTAACAAAGAGTGGTTGGAATTAGCGTGATACTCGTTGAGGAACATTAAAAGTTATATTGTTGACAAGAAAGTCAGAAGAGATTTCACCATTAATTAGGTTGATCATAAATGTTACTTTTAGCATAGTCCTACGGCTTTCCAAAGTAGGTAATTTTATTAATTTAAGTCGATCAACGTATAAAGGTAGATTAATTGCAGAATTCCAATTTAAGCCACGTAAGCAAAAGAGTAGAAAATGTTTCTGTACAGACTCGATTCGTTGAATATGAATGTTATAGAAGGGATCCCATATTATTGACCCATATTCTAAAATAGGCCTTACAAGAGATGTAAAAAGTTGTTTGGTTATGTAAGGATCAATAAATTCTTTTGCCCATCTTTTAATAAAGGCGAGTGTACCTCTAGCTTTATTAACTGTCATAGTGACGTGATATACAAAGTTTAATTTAAGAACAAGTAGAATCCCTAAATCCAGAAAGGTATCAACAAGTTCAAGCTGATATCCGTCCAAAAAGTAATTAGCAGGAGAAACATTGTTTCTAGAAAAACGCATACATTTACATTTTTCAAATTTAATTCCATTAGGTTATGGTTACACCACGAAAAGAAATTGTTGAGATCTGTTGAAGATGAATATGATCCCGATTTGTATCGAGTTTTCTCAGAGACCGAACAAAACGTGTTGTTATTGATGGGGGTGTCACCTAATAAGTTTCAGCTTAATTCAGGGGTACCCCAAGGTTCCGTTCTTTCTCTTACTCTTTCCCATATCTTTCTGAACGACCTTCTTGGTCAAACTTTTAATTCTATATACTCTTTCGCAGATGGCAGCAGCCTTTGTCATTCATTTTCCTTTAATTATAGGCCAAGCCTCTTGGTGGTTGGGGGGGCAAAAGGCAGGCAATGAATGGCACACTCAATCAAGACCTGTTAACAATCTCCGAGTGGGGTGAAGCGAATAGGGTTGATTTTAATGCGCTGATGATTCAATGTTGTATGTTGACCCATAGGCCCATGGAATCAATAATGTCATCTGTATATACGGGTGGTATTGGTATTGAGGAATCGGATACTCTTGATGTTCTAGGCATGAGAATTCAATGTGATGTTCGTTGGAACGAGCATGTTTTTCAAGTGTCGCAAGAAGCATTCAAATGTCTTGGTTTTCTAAAACGGTGTACAAATTACTTCACTCCTTCTGATCTCCTGAAAATTTATACCACTTATATCCGACCGAAAATGGAATAAAATTCCCATATATGGGCAGGAGCTTCAAAGTCTATTTTGGAGCTACTGGACCGTGTGCAAAGAAGGGCGTTTGCGCTCATCAATGACAGTAGGGTATCCAAATCTATTGATGCATTGGAACACCGTCGGAATGTGGGTTGTGTAGCACTGTCCTATAGATATTACCATGGGAAATGTTCTTCTGAGATTAGCGAACTTATTTCAAGTGTCCTAGTTCCGGTTCTCTAGTATATCACATCTGTTTGTAGTCTATTGTCCCGTTGACCGCACAACGCATTACAGAGAGAATTCATTTAACGGTCGAACTAGCCGCATGTGGAATAAATTCCCCTCAGAGGTCTTTCCTGACAGTTATAATCAAATAAAATTTAAGTCAAATGTTCACAAACACTACTCCCTCTCTCCTTCCTCCCATAACCTATTTTCCTGAAATCAACACAATGCACTGCATTTGTACGGGGCATCCCCAGAGTGTTAGTTAATTACAAAATTATTTTAGATGTTGAAATGTGTGGAGGGATATTTTTTATTTTATTTATTTTTTTAATTTTTTTTTGTAAATAAGTAAGTTTTCATCTACACACGTACACACGTAAGTATATACATATAACCAATCGCTTTGTATCTTACTGAAAATTTTATTTGCCTACTCATGATAATGACCAAATAATGGACATATTATAAATATTCATTACAGTGACCAGAAGGTTTAACTCTTTTTAATGGTAATTATAGCAGATTGACACAAACATTTCATTTAATTGTTGTAAACAAATTATGAATTTTTGTTCCACGTACTTCATAATTATATCAGATTGTTGTCATTAAATTGCGTTTTAGTTAAAATGCTTGCAATGCTTTTAATATTTAAAATAATGGTGTTATAATATAATTTTTTTATTATCAAATAAGGGTTCAAATCAAGGCCATTAAATGTTCCCTATTTATAAAGTAAGCTTTGAATATTAATTTTTAAAAAAACACCACTACAAGTTATTTAGAAGTTGGAAGTAGAGTAAATAAACTGGAAACAGAGAGCGTTGAAGTAAAACATATATACTTGATTTAAAATATTAAAACAAGAGAACTCTGTAGTGGCTGGCGGTATACGAATACGTCTCGTACCCTACTATGATAATGTAATTCTTATTGACATTTTTAGTTCTACATATATGTGATAATTTAAAAATCGAAACACCTAAACTAGAAAATATACATAGACTAAAAAAAAAATATACAGAGAAAATAAACCGCACTCACCTAGTGATGTAGTTATAGTAGCAAAATTACATTTTCCATACGAAAAAGACTTTCTTCTAAGAACAATTTAAACGAGAAAATAAAACTACACTGTGCCAAAAACATGCCGGTTTTGATTGTGATGATCCGATGTATGTATGTATATGAAAATTTAACGCCTTATAATCACAAAATCCCACAATCTGCCTTGAACTTGAAAAGTAAAAATAATCAGATTAAAACTACATTTACTGAACGTGGACTCGTATTCATAAGAAAGTTTGAATAAGAGGAACTGGTACTAATTGAATTTATTGAATACATTAACCAGCTGTTTCGTTAGCCAAATGGTGTATACCTTAACATTACTATCTTGCTACATTCCTAATATTTTGCCATTTATTTATATAATTATTTCTATTAATCTCTGCTACCTTTCAGTTAATTATTATTTTACTAATTATTTAATTTTTAATTAAAACATGTGTTTAATTAAACATTACTTATATGAATCAATTATTTTCTTACTTAAACATAAAATAAATTTTTTGATATGTTCCTAATGACCAGTGATTGTAATTACTTGTTGTGATATTAAGCTTCCTATGGTCGTCCTAAGCAGGAATAATTAAAACAAATATGCTGTAATTTTGTTTTCTGTCTGCGACGTTTCGACACTATGGTTGGTGTCCTCATCAGGCGTCTAATTTTATTTAATAATAATTAAGAATATACATTTATTATCACTTAACAAATTTATGTGAATTTTTTTTTATAAAATAATTGTTACCTTAATAGTATTATTACACACTTAATCTAAATTTTACATTTTAATTTTATTTATTAAGTACTAAATTGTACGTGTTACTAATGTGATCACTGTCTTCTTTAATGTTTACTGTTTTGTCAATATGTTTCTTAATATGCAAACTTTCAAGTGTTATTCTTTTATTTGTTTTTGTCTCTCTTTCCAAGACTTTGATGTTGTCAAAATCAAAGTTGTGTTTATTGTCAAATGCATGTTGAGAGAGAGCTGTTGTTGTTATTCCTTTCTCAACTGTTCGTTTATGTTCTTTCAACCTAATCTCTAATTGTCTTTTCGTTTGTCCAATATATATTCTGTTACATTGTTGGTGGACATTACCATTGCATTTTATTTGGTATACTACATTGTGTTGTTTGTGTAAGTCTGTTTTCGTTTTTTGGGTGTTAAAAAGCTTATTCAATGTTTGATTTGGCTTCGAAGCTATTTTAATAGTTTCAGTGTTGATCAGATTTGTTATGTTTTTCCTATTCGTTATTGTTGGTAAATATGGTATAGTGGCAAAGGTCGTTTTTTGTCCGTTAACTGAGTTAGATATTGCGTTGTTATTTTGTGTGTTATTATTTTGGGTTTCATTTATTACTGTGGAAATTAATTTGTTAATATATTTAATAGGATAATTATTTTTAGTCAAAATTGTTCTTAGTTTCTTTATGTTATCTTTTAGGAAAATGTTATCACTAATGTTTATTGCTGTTTTTATAAGATTTTTTGCTGTGTTTTTCTTCTGTATAGGGTCGTGGTTTGAAAAATAATTGATAATTCTACCAGATGAAATTTCTTTAGTAAACCAGTTTGTTATGAGTTTGTTATTAGTTTTATGTATGGTAATGTCTAAAAAGTTGAGGCTATGGTTTGTTTCCTCTTCTATCGTGAACTTTAATTTGTTATGGTAATAGTTAAATTCTTGTAATATTATTTGTTTATCTTTCTGTTTTATAATGGCAAAAAAGTCATCTACATATTTGGTAATATATTTTATTTCGATGTTTTTGGATTTTAGGTTGTCTAGTGTGTAGTCTAATAGGTCATCTAAGACTATTTCCGCTATTATTGGAGAAAGTGGGTTCCCCATTGGCATACCATAATTTTGTATGTAAATATTGTTGTCAAACATAAAATAATTATTGTCTCTTAAACAAAAGTCAAGTATTTTGATAAATGTATTTTTTGGGATGCTGGTGTGAGCTTTTATTGTTTCCCATTTTTTAATAATTATTTTAATGGCTAAATGTATCGGGATATTTGTAAATAGTGATACGACGTCGAGAGATATCATCAAATCATTTTGTTCTATGTCTATTTCTTGTATATCTTTCTTAAGTTGTGTTGAGTTTTTAATGTTATATTTGGTGTTAGTTAAATTCTTTAGTATTGTACCTATGTATTTTGATAGTTGATAGGCTGGGAGTTCATATGACGCTGCTATTGGTCGCATTGGCATGTCCTGTTTGTGAATTTTCGGTTGTCCATATAATTGTGGTGCGTTAGCTGCATTGCATCTTAGTTTAAATTTAGTAAATGTTTCTATGTGGTTATTTTTATGTAGTTCAGTAATGATAGAATTGTTTTTATTAGTTAATTTTTCCGTTGGATCTGTTCGGCTTATTTTGTATGTGGTTTTATCTTCTAGGAGTTTGTTCATCTGCTTCATATAATGTTCTTTGTACATAAGTACTGTTTTATTTCCTTTATCTGATTTAGTAATTATTATATCGCTTTTGTGTCGTTTTAATAAGTTCAATGTGTCTTGATATGTTTTTAATATAAATCTGTCAATATGATTTATGTTGTGGTTTCTAAGATTGTATTGTAGTTGATGTGTTAAAAAGGTTCTTGCTTTTTCTTTATCTTTTTCAGTTTTAGCAAAGGAGAAACAGTATTCAAAATCAGCAATTAAGTTTATGATGTTTATGTTATGTTTTTGTGTTGGGAGTGCAAATTTTTTCCCCATAGAAAGAATCCATTGACATTCTTCTGGGATATTTATGTTTGTTAGATTAATGAACCATTCTTTATTATATTTAATTCCGATTTTTTGTTTCAATATAGTCAATAGTTGTTCTATTTTTTTATTGTGTGTATTTTCTCGTATACTTTTAACTTTATGTTGTGTTTCGACCTGTATATCCATGAATTCTGCAAAATCCTCTTCTGTTAATATATTTTTTATTTTCGATCTAAGTAAGTTAATATGTTTTAGTTCTGTGTTAATAGTTCTATTGCTGTCAGAGATTTCTAGTTTTAAGATTTTGTAGTGAAAATTGTTGGTTATATTCGTTAATTCTTTTGTTGTTGTGTTGTTTTTGTTGTTAAAGTTGTAACCAAGTTTCTTTGTAATGTTGGTGATGTGTTTCGGGTAAATGCCATAATCTTTACAAGAAAGCAAAAATTTAATTTCTGCTCGTTTTATTGTAATTATTTTTAACACCCAAAAAACGAAAACAGACTTACACAAACAACACAATGTAGTATACCAAATAAAATGCAATGGTAATGTCCACCAACAATGTAACAGAATATATATTGGACAAACGAAAAGACAATTAGAGATTAGGTTGAAAGAACATAAACGAACAGTTGAGAAAGGAATAACAACAACAGCTCTCTCTCAACATGCATTTGACAATAAACACAACTTTGATTTTGACAACATCAAAGTCTTGGAAAGAGAGACAAAAACAAATAAAAGAATAACACTTGAAAGTTTGCATATTAAGAAACATATTGACAAAACAGTAAACATTAAAGAAGACAGTGATCACATTAGTAACACGTACAATTTAGTACTTAATAAATAAAATTAAAATGTAAAATTTAGATTAAGTGTGTAATAATACTATTAAGGTAACAATTATTTTATAAAAAAAAATTCACATAAATTTGTTAAGTGATAATAAATGTATATTCTTAATTATTATTAAATAAAATTAGACGCCTGATGAGGACACCAACCATAGTGTCGAAACGTCGCAGACAGAAAACAAAATTACAGCATATTTGTTTTAATTATTCCTGCTTAGGACGACCATAGGAAGCTTAATATCACAACAAATAAAATAAATTATTCTGTACCTTTGAGCGTTGCGGTTGGCATATATTTATTTAATGATCCAAATGACTTTGTTACGTAATAATATAACACTAGCAGAGACCAGCCCTCGAAATTCGAGTGCAAATTATGGGAAATTTTATTTGTTCATTTAATAAATAATTTTGTAAACCCTAAAATATGCTCATCAATTTTAGCCAATTCACAATTCAACACTTCTAAATATCGATTGCGTTATTTTCAATTCAACACAGGGCTTTTCATATATAATATTAACAAACACATTAGAAAATGTAATAAACACACACATAGCATTGTATAATTTTATGCATGTGTTAGTAGCAACTTTAAATGCATTTTATTCCAAAAAATAGAAATAAAAATGTAAAAAATGTAAAATGTAACCTTTCAAAGAGGTATATTTAGTCAAAATCTGGGTAAAACTGACAAAGTTACATCGGTCACAAGAAATCGCCTTGCCTATTAATATTATAGATCTTCCAAAGACGGTACTGCAAATATGGTTAAAATACTAGCTAATCAAAAAAATGGTCTTAAAATTTGCCACATAAACGCACAGAGTCTCGCAAGGAAAATTGACGAGTTTCGCCAAATTTTTTAAAATTCTGGTGTGGATATCGTATGTGTATCCGAAACATGGCTTGTCGAATCAATCACGGTACCTTTGGTTTCAGTAGACGGCTACAGAGCTGACAGAGCAGATGAGTACGGAGGAGTAGCTACCTATGTCAGAAGTGGATTAATTTGTAAAGTTAAATGCAGAATTCCTAATGAAAATGATAAAGTGTAATATTTATTTTTAGAATTGTGTGCTGCTGGAGGTAAGATTCTTATTGATAGTGTCTACAGACCAAATCATTATATAGACCTTGGACATTTCTATGAAATGTTGGCGGATGATTTCATATCATTTTATATCAAATTATATTAACTGGGGACTACAATTCAAACCTGTTGGAAAATTTAGTATGGTCGAAAATATGAAATCTTTTGGTCTTACTCCCGTGAACACAAGTGACAAATACCATGGTTTACAACGGAAATTAAAAAACTTATAGAAAATCGTGATAAAGCCTTTTTCCGATGGAAGCGGTTTAAAACAAATGCACTTCATTAACTTTATCGCACAACTAGAAAAATCGTCAATAAAAGCATAAGGAAAGCTAAGGCCACGTACTATGCTGAAAAGTTTTCAACATCAATTGATACAAAAAAAAAAAAAAAATGGAAAACTATTAGAGAAATTGGGGCTGGCAAGAGGAACGCGGTAGAAGAAAATTTCATATTAAATCCTAATGAGATTAACGAGACTTTTATTAATATTCCAATGCCTGAAGCTGATCACTCATATTGTGACAACTATACCCCTACTTATGCACCACAAATCCTTTTTTCATTTGACTGCGTTAGTCCCTTGGATGTTCGTAAGAGCTGTTAATCTATAAATTCTAATGCAAAAGGAATTTTCTCAAAATGCTACTTCCCTTCATTTTGCCGTATATCATGCACATTCTTTACAAAATAGTTACAGTGAACATTTTTCCTAACGATGGAAACAAACTAAGATCCTACCTGTACCAAAGTCGTCAACTGAATATCGACCTATAGCTATATTACTATATCTTTCGAAGGCATTCGAACGGCTCCTTCATTGTCAAATAATGTCCTATATAAACGATAATAACCTCATTATTGACCGTCAATCTGGTTTTCGTGCCTAACACAGCTGTATTACAGCTCTAGCTGATGTAACAGAAGATTTAAGGAAAGAAATTGATGAAGGCCATGTGGTAATAATAGTGCTGTTAGACCATTCAAAAACTTTCGACACGGTGGATCACACAGTTTTGCTACAAAAGCTTAAGAACTTGATGCACTTTTCGCCAACTTCTGTTGCACTTATGACCTCTTACTTAGTAAATCGTACCGAAAGCTTAGAAATTAGTAAAATTGCATCGACGTTCCTTCCTGTGGTAAGAGGTTTTCCACAGGTTTCTATACTTCGTCCCCTATTTTTCTCAATTTATGCTATTGATCTACCTAAACAGTTAATACACTGCAATATAAGAATGTATGCTGATGAGGTACAGTTATACATTAGCAGCAAGAAGGAAAAACTCGAAGACTGAAGTAGAAAATTGAATGATGAACGTGTTTCTCATTGGGCAGCCGCCAACAGACGGAGTGTCAATCCACAAAAAACCAAGCGTATTTTGGTGCGTAACAGATCAACAAGAATTTCAGACAATTTAAACATCTATAATATTAATAGATAAGGCGATTTATTGTGACCGATGATTTGTTAAACAGTTTTCTCCCGATTTTGACCAAACGTGTCTTATTTGAAAGGTATTAATTTTTAGCTGTGCACCAGATTTACAGATTTTTAATTCTTAAAATTTTTTTGGAGTAAAATGCATTCAAAGCTGCTACTTACACATACATAAAATTATACAATGCTATATGTGTGCTTATTAAATTTGTTAATGTGTTTGCAAAAACAAAAGAGTTTGTTTTCTTCATTCACAATAAGAATTGTGTCGAACTGAAAAATTATTTTGGACATAAACCAATAATTGGACTTCAACCAATATCGTCAATAATCGATATTTAAAAAGTGTTGAATTGTGAATTGGCTGAAATTGATTAGCATACCTTTAGGGCAATTATTAAATGAAAAAATAAAATTTTCTAGAATTTGCACTCGAATTTCGAGGGCTGGGATCTGCTAGTATATATACCTATGTATATGATCAAAAATTTGAAATCTTTGAACGAGCAAATAATCTGGGTGTTATCTTTAATAAAACATACACTTAGTCAGACCATGCGCAGCTGCCTGTGGTAAAACAGATTCGATGTTACGGAAACTTTGGCCTACCCAATATTGTAGCCCAATTAACATACGCTTGCTACTTGTAAAGACATACTTAATACCAACATTACTATATCATGTGAAATATTTGCAAGCTGTCATACTAAAATTAAGTCCAGGCTAAATATAACGTTTAACAAGGTATGTTTACGGGCTCAGAATGTTCGATCACATTTCACCTTACTCAAAGCAAATTTACGGTATCAATTTTGATGACGTATTAAAAATAATATGCATTATTTTTTATACAAAGCAATTAGTAACCAGCAACCAGAATATCTTTATAACCGATTGCGCTTTAGTAGGCTTCGCTTTTAATTCAATTTCGGCACCATACTTTATTCTAAATTGCTGTTAACAAATACGTATTGAAAATTTTTTACTATATACTTCTTATCTGCTTTATAAATTCTATATGCCATATATAAATATGTATTATTTTTATATAAATCATTATTGATTTTTAATATTTTTTAATATTTAATATTGTCTCTGTAATTTCAAGTTGTATTGTAAATCAAACTCCAACTAACATATTTAAACCTGTTCTATTTTGAAGATTTCATGTCTTGTTGAACAGGACATCAAATTTAAATAAATAATCAAAATAAATATTTAAAATGTTATACAATTGTTGTATATTTGTTAAGTACATCGCCTATATTTAATTTTAAATAGTGCTTTTTATACCATAAATTTCCAAAAAATTGTATTGACTTTTGTGCGTATTTAATGAAAATATTTGTAATTTTACTAATTAATTATATCGTACCTTACATTGGGTTATGCGGAAATTTCCAGTAGCTACATAGCTTTACAAAATTCATTTAAATCTATTGCAATTACTGAAACTATTGATATACTAACTCCAATTTTCAGCAATTACTAGCCAACAGGGTTTTGTACTGGACCAACCAAATATTTTTCCCAGGGTAATTTGGTGGGTTGAATTCGAACATGTAATTGGGTTTTCTATATAACGTCAGATTTTCGAGATAAAAAAATGTTTTTATTCATTTTTTACATAAAAAAATCATTAGTTTATTTAAAAATCAATGAATTTTCAAAAGTGAATGGCGTTATTTGAACGTTATTTGAACGTTATTTGTATTTTGTTGGTTCGGTTTCACGCATTAGAGTCCAGCAATAGTCTCCCAGCATGCTTTTGTCCCAAAATCCTTGATAATTTATTTCAATTTTCATTAAATCTTGGTGTGCACGCTCCCCTTGTTCGTCGCTCACCGCACCTAGTTTTTCTAAATACGAATGAAGAAAATGGATTTTGAGTGACAGTCGTGCGCCTAATTGGTGATAATTTTTCAATAATTCAGCAACAATTTATCTGTAGTTTTCACTCTTATTCTTTCCAAGAAGACTGTCCACGATGCTCTTGAAAGATTTCCAGGCTGCATATTCTTTGTCCAATAAACATTGTGAAAAATTGTCATCATTCAATAGCTTCCTGATCTGAGGGCCAACAAATATGCCTTCTTTGATTTTAGAATATGAAATTTTAGGAAAAGCCGCTAACAAATTGTTAAATGCTGCACCATCTTTGTCCAGAGCCTTGACAAAGTTCTTAAAAATGACCAATTTTATGTGCAGCGGCGGAAGAAGAACCTCATTTGGATCAATTAATGGTTTATTTGAAATATTTCGTTTTCCTGGTGAATGCTCAGTTCTTTTTGACCACTCTGTTCTGACGTAATGATAACATGTAGTGCGACTATCCCATAGACAAAGGAAACAACAATATTTTGTGAAACCTCCTTGCATACCAGCCACTGTTTTTTTTTTAAACACATATAAGCGACAAAAATATTATTTGAATCCGTGTGCATAAAATTTTAAAATCAATTATTCTCCGAATTTGCAAGAGAATTTGAGTGAGTTTTTCTCTAGAAAAACTTATTTCGAATTTGAGGGATTTTCTCTCTAGAAAAATTGACTCCGAATTAGAAGGAATTTATTTCTAGAATTTGAGGGAGTTTTTCATTAGAATGAAATATTCTGAATTTAAGGGATTTTTTCTCAAGTAACGTTTGATCCGATTTGAGGGAATCTGTCTCAAGAAAAATTTACTCCGATTTGAAATTTAAAAATTTTACTCAGAATTTGATTTTTTTTTTTTGTAGAGAAATTATTCCGAATTAGTGGCAAATTATCTTTAGAAATTTTTTTCTGAAATTATGGAACTTTTTCTCTAGAAAAGTTAAGTGCAAATTAGACTGATTTTTCTCTTGAAATGTTAACAGCTAATTAGAAGGATTTTTTTCATGAAATTTTTAATTCGATTTGAAGAAGTTTCTCTAAAGAAAAATTAACTTCCGTTTTGAAGGATTTTTATACCCTATACCACTATGTGGTTTGGGTATAATGACTTTGTGCTACTGTTTGTAACTACCAAAAATATTTGACCTAGACCCATCTTTTATTATACCGGTCGAATCAGAATCACTATCTGATGCGATTTAACGATGTCCGTCCGTCCGTCTGTGTGTCCATGTAAACCTTGTAATCAAACTGCAGGTCGCAAATATGAGTATATTTTGATGAAATTTGGTATATAAGCTTTTATTGGCCATATGATGAATGCTGTTGGTGAAAATCGGTCCATGTTCAGACCTAGCCCCCATATAAATGACCCCAATGAAATCGACATAAATTGCCATAAGATCCAAATTATCATATAGATCTCAGTCAAATTGGGTTTTTACGTGCTTTTTATATCCATTAATCAGTAGTATAAAAATAATCCTTATAGGACAATTCTTGTTCATAGGCCCCATATAGAGCTGCTTCCCGATCTGCAGTTAAATCTATCAAAAAACAAAAATATTGCACTGATTCTTTTCAAATTTTGTTTGTATATATTTTTGCAAAATACAAGAGACTTTACCAAACATGATCAGGATCGGTCCAATTTTAGGCCTAGTGCCCATATAGATATAGCATCCGATACGAACTTTTTCATATCTGCAGCCAAAAAAATTAATAAAAATCCCACTCAAATTTGGTTTATCTTATTTTCTATGTCCAGTTAGTTAGGCCTCAGAGATAGGGTCTCTAAACGCATGGTATAGGGTATCGTATAGTCGGTCTAGACCGACTATAATTTTCTTACTTGTTTCTGTAGAAGAAGTTACTCCACTGTCTTTTACTATAGAGAAATCTGTTACGATTTTAAGTGAATTTTTCAATAGGAAAATTTGTTCCGACTTTTCTTATATAAAGGACTGCTCCAAACCTAAGGGAATTTAATATTCAAATTGAAGGAAATTATTTTTAAAAAAATTTACTCCGAAAATGGGAACAATTGACTATAGAAAAATGTACTCCCAAATCCAGGGAAAATTTTACTACGGTTTTGAATAATTGTAGGGAATTTGAGGGAATATCACTGTAGAAAAATTTATTCTGAAACTAAGAGATTTTAACTTCAAATTTGAGGGAATTAACTAGATACACTACTAAACATTAAATACTGCGAATTCGAGGAAAAAATTCAATTTGATTTTGAAGGAATTTCTCTATAGAAAAATCTGCTCTGATATTTGGAATTCCGATCAGGAAGGAATTTTAGAAAAATTTTACTGTGAATTTTACTGCATTTTTTGAAAAATTTACTCCTATTGTGAGATACTTTTTGCATAGAAAAATTGTACTCCGAGTTTTAGGAAATCAACTACAGAAAATTTAATTTAATACGGATCCGAAGGAATATAACTTGGTGGAATTTAATTATAGAAATATTAAAGCCGCAATTAGGAGAATTTAACTATAGAAAAATTCATTCCGAATTTAAAGGAAATAACTACTTAAAAATTTACTCCTAATTCGAGGGAAATACTCACGCCGAGGAATTATTACTCTGAATTTTATGGAGTTTTGGGAAAAATTTACTCCGATTTTGAGAGACTTTTTGCATAGAAAAATTTTACTCCGAATTCTAGAGAATTAACTAAGAAAAATTTACTCAGAATGCGGCAGAATTAAATTATAGAAAAACCTACTCTGAATAATTTGCAATAGAAAAACTTGCTCTGAATTCGAGAAAATTTAACTATAGAAAAATTTACTCAGATTTTGAGGGCATTTTTTACATATCGAAATTTACCCCGAATTTGGGGGATACTTTTTCTACCGAAAATTTTCTCCGAATTTAAAGAAAATTTCAATAAAAAATATTTTTTCTGAATTTAAATAAATTTTTATTAAAAAAAATTCCTCTGTATTTAAATAATAATTATTTAGTAAAGTTAATCCAAATATGAGGAATTTTTCCAATAAATAATTTACTCCGAATTCAAATAAACTTTTCAATAGAAGAATGTACGGCGAATATTAAGAAAACTTTCAATTTTCTGCAAGATTGACGATATTTTCTATAGAATATATGGCGTCAATTTAATTGAATCTTCTCAAATTTAATTTGCAATAAATTTGTATATAGATAAGTTATCTTCGAACTTTGGAAAAATATCGTCTTCTAATATTGATAAGCTCTTCAATGTATATAGAGAAAATATTGAACTAACTAATATTAAAACACATTCATTGCTATATTTAGACTACACCTTTTCCAATTGTATTTCAGAAAACATCAATTGATTTTCAGAAATAATCAATTGCATATCAGGAATTATTCAACTTATTTTAGATATAATCAATTGTATTTCAGAAAGTATCAACTGTATTTCAGAAAGCATCAATTGAATTTCAGAAATTATCAAATGTATTTCAGAAAGTATCAAATGTATTTCAGAAAACATCAATTGAATTTCAGAAAGTATCAAATGTATTTCAGAAAACATCAGTTGATTTTCAAAAATTATAAAATGTATTTCAGAAAAAATCAATTGTATTTCAGAAAATATCAATTAAATTTCAGAAAGTATTAATTATATTTCAGAAAACATCAATTGCTTTTTAGAAATAATCAATTGTGTTTCAGAAAACATCAACTGAATTTCAGAAAGTATCAATTATATTTCAGAAAACACCAATTGGTTTTCAGTTGCATTTCAGAAAGTGTCAATTGTATTTCATAAAGTATCAATTGTTTTTCAGAAAACATCAATTGATTTTCAGAAAGTATCAATTGTATATCAGAAACCATCAATTGATTTTCAGAAATAATCAATTGAATTTCAGACATTATTGTACTTATTTCAGAAATTATCAGTTGTATTTCAGAAAGTATCAACTGCATTTCAGCAAACATCACTTGAATTTTAGACAGTGTCAAATGTATTTCAGAAAATAACAATGGATTTTCAGATATAATCAATTGTATTTCAGAAAATAGTAGTTGATTTTCAGAAAGTATAAATTGTATTTCAGAAAACATTAATTGAACTTCATAAAGAATCAATTGTACTAGTATAGCCCAGCACTCGAAATTCGAGTGCAAATTTTAGGAAATATTATTTCTTCATTATATTTTTGTCTTCCAATATTTTTTTAATCTACATATATAAAAAATTTCTGAATATTTAAATGAGCCTAAAGGTATGTCAATCAATTTTAGCAATTCACAATTCAACAAAGAGCGTCTGATATATAATTTAAATCATTCGCATTAACAGGGTGTAACGAATTATTATAAATAATAAATATTTTATTTTATTTAATTTAATATATTTTTAAGGCAGATTAAACATAAAATTTATCATTCTCAGCTTCTCCTCCATATGATCTATAACTATGCCAATTTTCACACTCCTCCGTGCGCGCATATTGCTTAAAAAGGGAACTAAAATTTACCTTCACGTAATAATATATAGATTTCAGAAAACATCAGTTGATTTTCAGAAAAAATCAATTGTATTCCAGAAAATTTCAGAATGTATCAATTTTATTTTAGAAAGTATCAATTGTATTTCAGAAAGTATCAAATGTGTTTCTGAAATCAAGTGTATTTCTGAAACACATTTAATGTTTTCTGAAATGCATTTGTATTTCAGAAATACATTTGATACTTTCTGAAATATATTTAATACTTTTTGAAAATAAATTCATGTTTTCTGAAATACAATTAATTATTTCTAAAATTCAATTAATGTTTTCTGAAATACAATTGATACTTTCTGAAATACAATTGATACTTTTTGAAAAACAATCGATATTTTCTGAAATACGATTGGAAAAGGTGTAGCTGATTTGCGTGCAATAAGAAATATCAGGTAATAACTATCTAACAAGTATGTTTAATGAATTATCGTATTTCAGTTATTTTTTATTATTAAAATAATGTGCTTATTTTAATTTAGTAGCTTCATTAAGACGGAAATGAAATAAGGAACTTATATAGAGTGAAAACTGTATTTTGCTAAGTAATATGCAGAAAATTCTAGACAAAAAAAAAACAATTTTATTAATGGTTCAAAAACCAAAACTACAATAGCTTTCTATTTTTTACACAGCTTACTATACAGCCAAGTAAAGTACGACCGTATTGAAAATAAATATTGAATAATTTAATAAATTAAGAAATATAGATATTTTTCACTATTGTTTTTTTTCTTTAATTTCGAAAAGCAAAATGTATTTGATTTATAAAAAATGTGTATTGATTAATTGTCGACCCAATTAGTTTGCAATGGCTACTTCACCAATTGCACTATCAAATTTGCATATCCACTTGGGAATACAAAAAAATCAACTTTTACTATTGATCTGTTCTTTGGATTGATGACAAATGGTATGCTATAGTCTAAAATTAATTTCCAATAAACCAAGTGACATAAGTAAATACATTGCTATCTAAAGTTCCTCAGAAATTGTAAGGAAATTGAAAAAGCTTTAAATGTTTAAATATTTATCTTGTTGAATTCTATAAACGTTTATAAATTGAAGTTATTGTACAAACGCAATAAATAAATCATACTTGTTGCCATTGGCTTTATGCACATTATAAATAGGAACCCATTAAAATTGCTTTGCACGTCCAAACGTATTTATTATTATTTAAATGGACACGTTTTGCGATAATAACTTAGATTCAAAAGGTAAAACAAACACAATTAAACCACAAATGTCTAATATATTTTTATCTTTTAAAACGTTGAAATAAAATAATAATTGAAATTTCATCTGTCTACAAGTAATGAAAATTCTTTCAAATTAAGAATACTAAGAAACAATTTGTTTGTTAAGGAGCAGTTTTATTGTTGCTCTTCCACATTGGAGGGTTAATTTTTAATTTTAGTTTGTTTATTTTTCCTATAGGCAAACATTTTAACTTTACAACATTATGTTGAAAATTTCATGAGAAACATATTTAAATTATATAAAAAAACCTCTTAAATACAACAACATATTTTGCCGAATAATGTGCTAAAAGTTACATAGATGAAAGTTACATAGATAAACTTGAAATTTTAATATGTAGGCTTCCCCACTGGCATCAACATCAACCACAAAAGAAAAATTTAATACTAAGGGTGTAAAAATGATAAAAAAGAAGTACAAAATAGTTTTTTCTACATATCGGCCTTATAATTATAACAATTTTAATTGGTTGATTCTTAAAAAAATGCCTTTAAAAAAAAACTACTAAGTACATGTATCTTTTCTTAAAAAAGCTCATTCTCCTAAAAAGTACATTCTCTCAAAAATTTCATATTCCTAATAAAATAACTTTTCTTAACAATAAATTTTTTTTTACAACATTTATCTTATCTTAAAAAAAGTATTTGTTCTAAAAGAAGTTCATTTCCTTAAAATAAGTACTTTTTCTTAAAAAACTACCATTTCTTAAAAAGTACCTATTATTAAAAAAGTACATTTTCTTAATAAAGTATCAAGATTCTTTTTTCTTAAAAATATACTCCGACTTGGAGGAGTTTTGGGAAAAATTTAGTCGAATTTTGAGGGACTTTTTCTATAGAAAAATTTTACTCCGAAAATTTACTCAGAATATGGTGGAATTAAACTATATATAGAAAAACTTGATCCGAATTCGAAAAAGGTTAACTATAGCAAAATTTACTCAGGTTTTGAGGGCATTTTTAACATATCAAAATTTACTCCGAATTTGGGTACTTTTCTACCGAAAATATTCTCCGAAAGTTTCAATAAACAAATTTTTTCTGAATTTAAATAAATTTTTATTGAAAAAAAATCCTCCGTATTTAAAACATATTTATTTAGTAAATTTAATCCAAATATGAGGAATTTTTTCAATAGAATGATTTACTCCGAATTAAAAGAAAACTTTCAATTTACTGCAAGATTAACGAAATTTTTCTGTAGAATATATAGTGTCAATTTAATTGAATCTTCTCAAATTTAATTTGCAATAAATTTGTATATAGATAAGTTACCTTCGAATTTTTGAAAAGTTTATCGTATTTTTTTTACTTAATACATTCTCCTAAAAAGTACATTCTCTTAAAAAAGTACATATTCCTAATAAAATAACTTTTCTTAACAATAAATTTTTTTACAAAATTTATCTTATCTTAAAAAAAGTATTTGTTCTTAAAGAAGTTACTTTCCTTAAAATAAGTACTTTTTCTTAAAAAAGTACCATTTCTTAAAAAGTACCTATCCTTAAAAAAGTACATTTTCTTAATAAAGTGTTTTTTCATAAAAAGGGACTTTTTCTTTAAAAAAATCACATATATTAAAAAATTACCTTCTCTTCAAAAGTGCATTTGTTAAAAATGTGAATTTTGTTAAAAAAGTAACTTTGCTTAAAAAGTACCTTTTCTCAAAAAAGTAAATTTTCTTAAAAAGTACATTTATTAAAAACTGTCTCCTCTTAAAAAAATACGTTTTATTAAGAAGGCACTTATGCACCCAATCCTTCTTTTACACGGTAGATACGTTCCATAAAACACTGTGTAAGAAAGACCGTGTAAAAAGGATTGGGTGTATAGTAAAAAAACACCTTTTCTTAAAAAAGTTCATTTTCTAAAAGTAAGTGAATTTTCTTAAAATAAATAACTTGCTTGAAAAAAGGTACTTTTCTTAAAAAAGTATATTTAAAAAAAAAAACACATTTATTAAAAAATTAAATTCTCTAAAAAAAGTACGTTTCATTAAAGAGGCACATATTATAAAAAAACACCTTTTCTTAAAAAAGTTTCTTTTCTTAAAAAGGTAATTTAAAAAGTTAATTTTCTTAAAATAGTACCTTTTTTAAAAAACTACCTTTGCTTCAATAAAGTACATTTCCTTAAAAAATCGCATATATTAAAAAACTACCTTCTCTAAAAGAAGTACATTTTATTAAAATATTTCATTAAGAAACTACATTTTCTTAAAAAAGTACCATTTCTGAAAGAAGTAGCTATTTTAGAAAGCCCATTAATAAAAAAGTAAAAAAAATCACATTCATAAAAAAAAAAAAAATTTCTTAAAAAAGTTCCTTTTCCTAAAAAAGTGTATTTTTTTTAAATAAATACTATTTCTGAAAGAAGTGTCTAATCTTAAAAGAGCAAATATATTAAAATATACATTTTCTTAAAAAGTACCTTTTCCTAAAAAAACACAATTATTAAAAACCCAAATTTTCTTAAAAATTT